>OV121141.1:11691034-11835383 GCA_921294245.1 Brassicogethes aeneus | reverse complement strand
TTATCGGGCGTTAAGCAAAAATGTGCTTATCGTTGTGTAGTTTTAATTGGACAATTAAGTACCTGTTCATTTTGAAAGCTGTTTTCATTTTTATGCAGTTTTATTTATGTATGGGGCTTTGAATGCTAAATTGGCGACGTTTTTAAAGTTGCGTTGCGGCCTTATATGTTTTTTAATTTTGGTTCCATTGAAAGGACCATACCCATTTTTTTTTTCATTTTTTTTTTGCTAGTTTACGCAATTTATTTATGAATATTTGTAACTTTTCATAAATAGTATTTTTTAAAAATATATTTTGTTTTTGTTTTTAATGTACTTTTCTCTACAAATATGTGTTTATTTAAAAAAATTGTATATATAATGTGGGTATACCATTTTTTTTTATTTTTGAAAATAAAAAAAAACTGCTGCCAATTCTACGGAAATTAATCCCTAGCTCATCGTGACAAAATTATCCTTAGTAGACCCAACGTGAGAAAAAAATATCACGCGGTAAACTTTAAAGTGTTTTAAGTGATTTTTACGAGTTTTATATACAGTGTGACTTATTTGTTTGCGACTAGATCTTAATAAACTGTATTTTTGGAGCAAAAAACACCATATGTTTACAAAATTTAAGGCCTACTATCTCAGTTTTTGAGAGAACATTTTTAAGAATTTATATATATATATATATATATGGGTGATTCTACAAAAGTTGGACAACTTGATGTCATCAGTCAATAGAGTAGGTATTTTAATATTTTTTGTAAATATTTTAGTATCTATATTACAAAAGATCCAGGTTTTTTTAACTTCTCCATCCAATTTTAATGTATTTTTTCAAAAGCACGTTTGTCAAAAAACATAATAAATATTCAAAACATCAGTACCTTGGCGTGTCACAACTCCTGAATCAAATATTTGAGTGATTTTATTTTAAAATATATTCAATTTATCTTAAATTTTTCAATTTCACTACAAACTATAAAACATTAAATAATGCATTTTTCATATTTTATCATAGATTCGAATAATAGCAATTTTTAAAAAATTGATAATCTTTGTACTCAGGGTCAGTCCATGTCAACTCAACACACCCATTTTACCACACCACCTCAGATTTTCTTAAAATTTGGTATACTTATACTATGTACTAAGACTAAGAAAAATACCAATTTTTAAATTTTTATCTCACACCCGTTTCCGATATATGGCTATGTAAAGTTTTTAAAAACTCGCGAAAAAAGTGTGAACGTGTATTTTTTAAATTGCTCTGGAAGCTGTCCCAATTCAGCTAGAAAGCTGGGAGAGGTGTCATTTTGCAGCATTTTAAATGTTCTTTCAAATGACATACGAACGCCAAGGGTATTAATGAAAAGATTTTGTTCAAAATCCATATATATATTTTGATTCAATTTTTTTTCAAAAAGTACATAATTTAAAATTCTCAAAATATTTGTATAAATACTTAGTACTGTTTTAAACCATATAGTAAAATATAAATGTGGGGTCTTAATGGGTTCATGTTAAAAAAAAATTATTTGTTTTTTTCATTGGATTATAACACTGCACTCTTACAATAGTAGGCTCCATGTTGACACCAAAATCACTTTAAACACACCTCATTTATAGTTTTATTTTTAAATAAACTACGAATATATACAGGGTCCGATAAAAGTTCCCTGAATTTTTTTTTTAAGCGAGTTTAAAATTTATCAATAAGGTTTTCGCGGAAATTGTTTGCTCGAGCAGGTTCCTAGAACCCTTTCATTTCTGAAAATATTCATTTTATATTGTTCTGTTTAAAATTTAGTTCAATATGAATCCCCAAAAAAAGCGTATCACAGTAATTGAATTAAAAAAGTCGGGAATGTAGGCAGCCGATATTATTAGGGTTCTTAGAACCCTTATATTTTTGAAAATATTCATTTTATGTTGTTTTGTTTAAAATTTAGTTCAATATGAATCGCCAAAACAAGCGTATCACAGTAATTAAATTACACAAGTCGGAAATGATGACAGCCGACATTATAAAAAAAATACAATTATCAGGCTTAAGCCTGATAAACGTTGAATAATGTCAAAATTAGTTAAAAGTGAAAAACCAGCATCAGAAATATTTTTTTTAACAATGAACCCATTAAGACCCCACATTAATATTTTATTATATGATTCAGAACACTACCAAGTATTTATACAAATATTTTGAGAATTTTAAATTATGTACTTTAAAAAAAAAAATGAATCAAAATATATATATGGATTTTGAACAAACTCTTTTCATTAATACCCTTGGCAGTCCTATGTCATTTGAAAGAGCATTTAAAATGCTGCAAAATGACACCTCTCCCAGCTTTCTAACTAAATTAGGACAGCTTCCAGCGCAATTTAAAAAATAAACGTTCACACTTTTTTCGCGAGTTTTTAAAAACTTTACATAGCCATATATCGGAAACGGTTGTAAGATAAAAATTGGTATTTTTCTTAGTCTTAGTACATAGTATAAGTATACCAAATTTTAGGAAAATCTGAAATGGTGAGGAAAAATTTCTTTTTAAAGTGTGTTGATTTGGCATGGAATGGCTCCTCACTTTTACCCGTCAGTTCTGTGTCCAATGTTAAAATTCAAAATTCCTGCGAAATATTTAAATTAAACGTCAAGTCCTCGTTTTAACTCAAGTGTTGGTAAAAAATTAACTACAGAGCCCGCCATTTGCACGTTAATCATCTTGAAAACAATGCAAGCGGCGAAGTTGTGGTGAATGCACGTATAGTTCCAGTCAAAGTTTCAGTACTGTGGTGAGTAGTTATTTTCTTACGTAAATATATTTCTATATTTCTATTTATATAAGGCTATATGTGATTTGTTGATAAGTAGCATCCACTAATAAAAAATATCATTAAAATACTTAATTCCGAATTATAATCTCAAATTTGTTTTCCATTCATCAGTACCGTGTCGTAAGTTCCATGTTCGATGTTTCGGTTATCTTTTTTCGCCCACTTCAATTTAAATTCTGCTTGCGCAGAACTTTTTTATTTAATGTCATTATAACTCCCTATTATTTCTCCTGTGACAATATTTCCAATATTTTTGTAATTTACTTTAAATGTACAAATTATTTTGAAATAAATATTATTATTATTATTATTATTATTATTAACTCATATAAATTTGGCGTGGGTCCCATATCTAATAATTGAGATATCGGTATACCCAAAATCCACCAGCCGCCACTGATGTGTGATATTATTTGATTTTAAGATATAATATGCTCAAAGTTGCAATAAATCATATATATATCAATATATCAAAATATATTTTCCAATAAATTATGTATTTAATTAGTACCCTGGTATACTCGTCACTTCCCTTGCATTTATTATATTTCAGAAACTGTTTGAAAAAGTGACTGGCCCGGTCTGGAACAGTATATTTATTATATTATCTATGTTCTCATAACAAAATACTGTTTAATTTTCTCCAAAAACTATATAAAAAAAATGAGGTCAAAAGTTGCCCAACTTTTGTAGAATCACCCATATATATATATATATATATTAGGGGTGTGCGAATAGCGTTCGAATCGAATCGAATCGAATAGTACTATTCGATTCGAAATTCGAATCGAATAATTCGAATTTACGAATTATTCGAAAAATTCGAATTATTCGAAAATTTTCGAATAATTCGAAAATTTTTCGAATAATTCAAAAATTTACGAATGATCCGTGAATGGATGAATAATTTAAAAATTTTCGAACCCATCGTCAATTTTTTTGATATTTTTCGAATTTTGAGATATTCAAACTTTGAACATCTCAAAATTCGAAAAATATCAAAAAAATTGACGATGGGTTCGAAAATTTTTAAATTATTCATCCATTCACGGATCATTCGTAAATTTTTGAATTATTCGAAAAATTTTCGAATTATTCGAAAATTTTCGAATAATTCGTGGATTTTTCGAATGATTCGAAACTTTCGAATAATTCGCTAATTCGAATTATTCGATTCGAATTTCGAATCGAATAATAATATTCGATTCGATACGAATTATTCGTAAATTCGAATTATTCGCACACCCCTAATATATATATATATATATATATATATATATTATTGAAATTTTTTTAGTAAGAACGATTATGTTCTTTGGGGTTATCTTAAAAGTTAACACCTATTCTTAATAAGGAAGATTTTTTAGCAAGAATAATTTAACTGTTTTTTTTTGTAGAATAATAATTATCTGTATCAAACAAATAATTTATTTTTTATGAAAAAATATGAAGTGTTGCCAGATTGAACAATAATGGGGAAATTGAACCCTTGAAATTTTTAATCAGGACACCTAGACAAGACTAGTCATTTCTGGAGTAAATAGATTAATTTTACAGATTTCTTAAGGCAAAATATACGCGAGAATTTTAACAGATAAAACTCATTAAAGTTTGTGTTGTTCTGTTTTTATGAAGTTTTTTAATTAAAAAGCTAAATTAAAATCCTGCTGGTTGACAAGAATAAATTAGATTAAGCAATAAAGAATGTCTTCAAAAGTTCATCAAAATGTTAAATTGGCGAAGTTTTTTTAATCGATTATGGTTTTGATTATAATATATAAAATTGATCGAAATCCATAAAATGCACAAAATATTTAAGCATTTTACAAATTACCCGGGTTATTATACTTTTTAGCACTACACGGTAAAAAAAAATCAACTCTCACACAGGTCCACACTATAGTGTGTTATAACTAGTGTTGTTTTATAACTCTACAATTAGAGTTAATTTGTAGTGTAATTTTCCCCAGGTAAGCAAGTATGATTTAACACTTTAGCACTGAGGATAAAGTAATTTTACACTGTATTTATAAGTGTTAATTAACCTAAAATCGTCTACACTTCCTGGGTAAAATGCCACTTTTGTTCAGTGAAAATTAACACTACTTCTAATTCTAATTTTAGAAAGGTACTTTTACTCTTTTAGTGCAAACTTCTAGTGTAAATTAACACTATTATATGAGTACAACCCATTGGTGGTAGTGAATAAAACTAAAAAGGAAATAAAGAGAAACATTTATTTGGAACAAAAATCTATGACAATTATCAAAATCGGTGCCTATTAAAATATAATTTTATATTTGAGTCGTATGGCTGGCTTAAGCAAGATGGTTCCTTAAAACGTAAAAGTTTTAGATCAATGCAATGTTTTACTGGCTGTCAACTTGTAAGCAATGAATTATCTTGAGAATTCATCAGTAATCCATTTTTCTGTTATAAAAAATGGGCGATCCCATTGGTAGAGAGGCGTCAGGCGGCTGTATGTCGGGGATTTATCACACGTGTAAAAATTTTCCATAATATTAATAAAAATGTAGGTATAGGTTAATATAACAACCATTACGCTTGAAAATAAAAAGTAAATCAAGTGTGTATGTATTTATATTATTAATGATACAAGTACCCGACCTATTGCCGTAAATTACACTGGTTTACAGTCAAAATGTACCTTGAGTGCGACTATTTTTTTCTGATGTATTTTGGCCTGCTAAACTCGAAAATGACAATAAAAATTTTTTTTGTGGCAAGATTTTCCAAATAAAAAATTGTCTTTGATTTTTCGATGCCGGCTTTACTATTTGGGATATATCTCGAGTTTGAAATGGCCAATTTGATTACAACAGATGTCAAATTAAACGTAATTAACATAATAACAAATGTAATTGTATAAATGCTCAATTAGTCAATAAGTTTAGGTGCAATGGGGCCAAATATCGAGAAAAAGTCAATTTTTTGGACAAAATTAGAATTAAGTATTTACCATTTTACCAAAAAGAAGCAAAAATCATTAAAATATGCCCATTTTTAAAATATCTACGTAGTAATTCTATGGATAAATGTCAAAGTTATGACAGTTTATGTACAGGTACGTTGTGATATCTTCTTTTTAAAGTGCTTCGTATTACAAAATCCGCGCGAATAACGTTGGCTAACGGAGGGTTCAGATGCAAGTAGGCACGGGTTCCCGTTTATAGAATGTGCTGAAATTTTTACTGGAAGTATATAAACACGTAATAAATATAATTAGAGGGTATGCGTAAAAAAAATAAAAATAAGGGACACCCTAATGTATATATATATATTTTATCCCTTTCATTTACAGGTGTAAATATGTCTCTGAAGATTCATTTCTTACATTCCCACTTACATTTTTTTCCCAAAAATCTTGGTGACCTGAGTGATGAGCATGGTGAAAGGTTTCATCAAGAAATAAAATCCATGGAGCGGCGCTATCAGGGCTTTTGGAATGAAAGAATGATGGGGGATTATATTTGGTTCCTTGTAAGGGAATCAGATAACGAAAACAGAAGGCAATCTAAAAACCTAAATTATTTTTAATTTACAATAGTATTGTATATTAAATTATATTATAATGATATATAGAGTGTTCCATTTAAAATGAAACATCCTGAATTTTTCGGAAACTAAAAGAATTTTGAAAACTCACACACATAAAGTTTTATATCGAGGGAGACAACAAATTTTGCCATTAATGCTATTAATGCCAAAATTTGGTTTCCCACCCTTATCCTCTATGCCCAGGAGCTTTCCCCTTAAGAATTTGTACATATCTAAAACATGAACTGACCAATTTAAAAAAAAAATGCCGTTTAATAGGGATTTTCAAGACCTTTAAAATATTGTAGTACTCTGTACCCCTTCTCTATTTAAATTCTTAAGGGGGTAACTCCGGGGCGCAGAAGGTAAAGGTGGGAAACCAAATTTTGCCTTAAAAAGTTTTCCCCCTCGATATAAAACTTTACCTGTCTCTGCGTTTTTTAAAATACTTCTAGTTTCCGAGAATTTAGGGGGGTTAGTTTTAAAAGGAACACACTGTATTTTAATATTAAAATATAAAATAAAATTTATTTAACAGTAAAAAGGTTCTATTAGGCAAATAGAACCTTTTTTTTTTGTAAAAAACTTAATTTCGGAAAAAAATTTACCTGTCCACTTTTTGCATTAACCCCTTTAATTATAATAATCATCAATAGATTTGTTTTAAAAATATCTTGTTTTCTTTATAACAGTTTGAACTCCACGTAGATAATTTAAAAATTGACATATTTTGTTGACTTGTATTCATCATTGGCAAAGAAAATAATGTTACATTCTCATTTTTCTCCAAAAAAAACGACTTTTTCCAATATTTGAGCCCATTGAACTTAAGCTTATTAACTGATTGGGTACTAATAAGGTGATATTTGTTGGCGACTCAAATATGTTTAATTTTAAACTTTTTTCAACCAGATTGGCCATTTCTAACCCGAGATATGACCCAAATTGTAAAGCTGCTTTCTTAAAGAACCAAAATATTAAAGAAAAAAATTTATCTCAAAAACCTTGCCATAAAAATTTTTTTTTTTTGTGATTTTTAAGTTTAACAGGTCACAATACATTAGAAAAAAATAGTGGCAGCGAAGGTACATTTTTTTAATTTTAATTTGTAAACCAGTGTTATTGATATATAATAAAGGTCGGGTATGGACATCCTTTTAACATATTGGTATTTATTGAGAATTAAGGCTTAAAGAAAAAGGAAGTATAATACTTACCAAAAAATAAGAATGTCTCCTTATGGATTCACCATAATTAAAATCTAACTGAACAAAAATGCCACACTTCCACAACGCGGTATCTCCGGATATGTACTGCGTAGGGAGATAGGTACCAACCAAACATTTTAAAACGCATTTCGGTTATTACCAGTTTTTTTTAGTCTATTTTGCCTCTATTGGTGTAATTTAACTTTAATTGTGATACAATGTGCACTAGTAGTGTAAAGAAAAAAGAGCTCTTAGTAACATCAAATCAGACAAAGAAATTGGCATGCACTGTAGTGTGTATTTTGTCACTATTTAACACATTAAGGGGTAATAAACACTCGCATTAAGTTTTTCTACCCTTTTGATTTATTTTAATAATAAATAGTGTGAATGTATCAATGAATAATGTTCATATTCTTTAAATGTGTTTAATAAAGTTAATAAGCACTAAATGCTACCTAGTGTATTTTGTAGTGTATAACTTTTACACTTACAAATCAACTCTAAAATTTTTACCCCTACACTAAAAAATTTACACTGGCAAATTTTTTTACTGTGTATCAAGATCTAAACTTTAAAACAAATCCGGTTAAAATCGCAAAATAAATAAAGATTTTACAGGGATTAGTCGCATACAAATGGGCCACACTGTATCCTACTGAATGATATTAATAAATCAAATAAATAAAAAAATGTTGCATTCTTTAAAAAGCTATAGCGCACTTGTGTTTTTACATATATAAACATGTTTAATTAACCATATAAGTGATTAAATCCTTATAAAATCCATTGATATCTATTACCCAGGGGTCAGAGTACTTTTATTAAATAACGCAAATCCCACATAATCCAGAAAGAAATCTTTAATATTTACTGCAGAAAGTGAAAAAGAACTTTTTAAGCCTCTTTGAGTCGAAGAAATGCCAAATATATCAATATTACAACTTTCATATCTCTCGAAAAGTTCGAAAACTTTATATTTAGACGGTGGACGTCGTGAATGAAGGAAAAAGATCAATTTTTACCCTTTCAAAAAGATTTTTTTCTTATTAGTAAACACCCTGTGTTTTAACCCCCAAGAATTGTTTGTTCATCGTCTTAGAACATACATTAATCTAGCAAGCCGAGACCTTAATGCACCGACGATATAATCCAATAACAAACACGCTAGATTAACCTAGCGATATTTGTCAACCAATTAGAGACACTTGACACTTAAGGGTGGGACCCGCCCATATTTCTGCGAAATAAATAAACAAACGCATAGAGGTTATCCGTACACAGTAAAAAATTTTGCCCGTGTAAATTTTTTAGTGTAGGGATAAAAATATTAGAGTTGATTTGTAAGTGTAAAAGTTACACTACAAAATACACTAGGTATCATTTAGTGCTTATTAACTTTATTAAACACATTTAAAGAATATGAACATTATTCGTTGGTACATTCACACTTTTTCTTATTAAAATAAATCAAAAGGGTAGAAAAACTTAATTCGAGTGTTTATTATCCCTTAATGTGTTAAATAGTGACAAAATGTACACACAGTGCATGCCAATTTCTTTGTTTGTTTTGATGTTACTAAGAGCTCTTTTTTCTTTACACTACTAGTGCACATTGTATCACAATTAAAGTTAAATTACACCAATAGTGGCAAAAAAGACTAAAAAAACTGGTAATAACCGAAATGCGTTTTAAAATGTTTGGTTGGTACCTATGTACCTACGCAGTGCATATCCCTACATTTTTATTAATATTATGGAAAATTTGTACACGTGTGGTAAATCCCCGACATACAGCCGCCTGACGCCTCTCTACCAATGAGATGACCCATTTTTTATAACAGAAAAATGGATTACTGATGATAATTCATTGCTTACAAGTTGACAAACATTGCATTTATCTCAAACTTTTACGTTTTAAGGAACCATTTTACGTAAGCCAGCCATACGACTTAAATATAAAATTATATTTTAAAAGGCACCGATTTTAATAATTGTCATAGATTTTTGTTCCAAATAAATGTTTTTTTTTTATTTACCTTTTTACTACCACCAATAGGTTTTTACTCAAATAATATTGTTAATTTACACTATAGAAGTTTGCACTAGAAGAGTAAAAGTACGGTTCTAAAATTAGAACTTTTCCAAAGTAGTGTTAATTTACACTGAACAAAAGTGGGATTTTACCCAGGAAGTGTAGAAGTACACGATTTTAGGTAAATTAACACTTTTTAATACAGTGTAAAATTACTTTATCCTCAGTGCTATAGTGTTAAATCATACTTGCTTACTTGTAGAAAATTACACTACAAATTAACTCTAATTGTAGTGTTATAAAACAACACTATTTAGTGTGGACCTGTGTGAACTCCAGTTAGTGTTGCTTAGAGTTGATTTTTTTTTACGTTTTGTTTGTAAAAATCGAACAATAAATACAAAGTTATGGATTTTTGTCACTTATTTTATTTTGATCAAAAGTTAATTTTAACCAAATATTAACCAAAGAGTTTATGTTAATTCAGGTCCACATATCTTTATATTAAGTTTACAACCAACTGTAGTTTGTAATTATAACAAAAAATTTGTAGTTTTAATAACAAAATACTGCATCAATAATTCAACCATAATTCTTGTAATTTTCAAAGAGGACCTTATTTTTATAAACGTTAACAATTTTACAAAATAAAATTAACAAACTACAAACTCATGTTGCCAAATCTGTACAATGTATTTTTTTACAAAAAATATGATTTGTGGGTAGTCGGAAAGACCCCTTAACTAATTTTTCCTTTGAATAATATTCTTGATATTTCGTGTTATTATATAATTCGTATTAAGACTTTCTTAGCTTAAGGGGTTTCTCATTTTCTGTTTGCTCACCAAATTTCGTATTTATTTTACGTTCCGAGACGATGTATCATGGCAAATTAAAATGGATTCGAAAACAATCCCTGGTAAATCATTGTGATTATTATCCATACTTTCTCATAACACTTAAAGTATTAATGTATGGGGAAGTATGGATTTTAATCGATGCGATTTTTATCCATAATTTGGCGATTCAAGACCATTCTATTTAATTCAAAGAAAAAACCTGGCTAGACATTTTGTGCTGCAGTAAGATAAGTCACGTTTAACTTTTTGGGGTGGAAATTTCTTTGACAAAAGAACGTTTTACAACTGTGGCCAATGATGGTTTTTTGCAATTCCCTTTTTTGGTTATTCTTTAAGTAGTATATTTTTCTTTCTGTTGTGTTTGACCCCACACCTTTATTTGTTTAGAATATAAAGCAACAATATCGATTCTGGAATCCATTTTTAAAATTAAATGGCTGATCCTAAGTTTTTCAAGCAAAACAACAACAACAAAACATCAAAACATTTTACAAGCGAAAACATCATAACAATTCCTATTAATTTAAAATTCCCTGGTAGAAATAACCTCGTAAATTTTCACGGAATAGGGTAACAAAACTTATAATATGATCGATAAGGTTTCCTAGACAATATCACTCCATAAAATTTATGGAATCAATGAACCTTTAAATACAAATAAAAACAACAATTTTATCACAATACAGTTTTGGTTCGTATGAAAGACTTTTAATGATTACGGATTTTATCTGCAAAATTATTTATTATATTATTTTCTTTAAAAGCAGCATTTTGGAAATATTAAATTTCCCCAATAAATCAGAGATTATCATTCTTGTGTGTATGAATAATAGGCGTTATAAAATAAAACGATAAAACACCGAAATTTATAACCCTTTAGGGAATCGCAAGGAAAACCGACGATTTAACGGAACAAACAATTATTTTCCAAAATTATGGATTTTAATCGCCATTTTCCAAAAACTCTTTATTTAAATGATGAAATTTTAATAATTATGGATTTAATCACAAATTTATGGATGTTGATCGAAAGTGATCAAAATCCATAATTTTACAGAAACGTGTTATTTTATCAGAAAAACGAATTGTAACAACTATGGATTTTGATCACAAATTATGGATTTTGATCGTCAGTGATCAAAATCCATAATTTTACCAAAAGACGTCATTTTAACAGAATAACAAATTTTAACAATCATGGATTTAAATCACAAATTATGGATTATGTATCGGCAGTGATTTATTTTAATAAAATAACGAATTTTAACAGTTATGGATTTTGATCGTCAGTGATCAAAGTACATAATTTTACAAAAAGGCGTCATTTTAACGGAATAATGAATTTTAACAATTATGGATTTTGATCACAAATTATGGATTTTGATCGACAGTGATTCAAACTCATAATTTACAAAATTACGAATTTTAATAAATATGGATTTAATCACAAATTTATGAATGTTGATCATAAGTGATCAAAATCTATAATTTTACAGAAACGCGTTATTTTATCAGAAAAACGAATTGTATGGTTTTAATCACAAATTTAAGGATGTTGATCGTAAGTGATCAAAATCCATAATTTTACAGAAACGCGTTATTTTATCAGAAAAACGAATTGTAACAATTATGGATTTTGATCACAAATTATGGATTTTGATCGTCAGTGATCAAAATCCATAATTTTACCAAAAGACGTCATTTTAACAGAATAACAAATTTTAACAATCATGGATTTAAATCACAAATTATGGTTTATGTATCGGCAGTGATTTATTTTAATAAAATAACGAATTTTAACAATTATGGATTTTGATCGTAAGTGATCAAAGTCCATAATTTTACAAAAAGGCATCATTTTAACAGAATAACGAATTTTTATAATTATGGATTTTAATCACAAATTATGGACTTTGATTGCAAGTAATTAAAATCCCAATTAACAATTATTACTATTATTATATACGTACAATTATGCATATTATGCAGTTTGACTTAATAGATTATTATTATTATTATATTTAAGAGTATGAACAGTGTTTATTGAACACAACAGTGTTTAAAATTCTGACCACTGTGTAAAAATAAAACACTTACTTGGGTACTTAACGAAACATTTTACGATAATTGAAAGTTATTTTAGTAATACTTATTTACATTTTACAAAACAAAATAAACAAAATTGTAATCATACATTTTTTACCTGCAAATGATAACAGACTGAACAAACCATTTTCTTTCGAAAAAAAAACGTCTTGATTAAACTCACAAACAACAGGAGGATTTTCCGATTATGCAAAGAAAGAAAACGGGGAAAACAAGGAAGGAAAATTTCATTTCGCAGATTAATACTAATCAGACAAAATTAGTAGCAATTATTTGTCCCCTTTTGTAGCTTTTTCTTTTTTTTTAATTAATCAGGAATATGCTGTGAAATTATAAAATAGCTTCCCTTTTTATAGCTTTGTAATACTCTTTTATATTTTAAGCAGATTAATTTAAAAATAAAATAAAATTAATGCACATTTTTGCTTAATTATGGACTTTGATCACTCTAAACAATTTAAAACCACGTCGCAATCATCAACTGAATAAAAATGCTTTTTAAGTATATTTTAACTAAATTGAAGTATAAAACGAAAGAAAATCAAGGTTTGACGTTTTGTATCTGCCGATGACTTAAGAAAGATTAATTGAAAATATACTCTCTATAAAAGAAAAGTCTTTTTATTTTACTTTTCATAAGTAAAATTACCTTTTTTAAGTAAAGTAAGATTGATTAAAAGCATTATTTTATTGTATGAAATCAACAATTTGTATGTGCACATTTTTATGGATTTAATTCAGATATCTGAATTCTATAATTTTACGATTATTAAATCAATTTTTAACTTTTTAAAATTATTTTATCAATTTTAAATTATTTTAAATCAAATTTAAACGATTATGGATTTTAATCACTTTTGATCAAAATCCATAATTTTAAGTTTTTATGGATTTTAATCAATTTACGATTTACAAAAGCAAAATCTAACGCGTATATGTGTTTTGATCACTTTTGATTATAATCCATAATTTCGTAAAATTGCGCCGTGAAGCTAAAATTGCATGCGAAAATGCTAAATCAACCATCTCAATTTTAAATCCATATTACTCGCTCCATTAGGTGCCATCTATATCCGGGCTTGCCGTGACATGCCGCCTCATTAATTATTCGCGATTCCTTAAACCAACAGCCTAAATCAAGAGGCTTCTGCATTATATACAGGGTAATTTAAATGATCATTTTCTAACAACAAAGATATAAAAAACAGAATTTCCAAATGGATTGATGTAATACAGGGTGTTATGTAATTAATGTTATATATTAAAATGGGTTGTTCCTTAGGGTCCATAAAGAAGCACCTGAAACTTTTTTTTTCTAAATTCCAAAGTCTAAAAATAATTTATAATAACCTTTATCCTACCAAAAAGTACGCCACTGATCGACTAGGAACTTTAGGTTAATCTGGTGGATTTATTATGTTATGGTTGGTAACAACTGTTTCCAAAATCTTTCAAAAAAGTTGCCAAGCATTGTTTAAATTTAGCTTAATTACGAAAATGACAAAATTAACAATGCAAATTGTCATTTTGGCGTTTTTATTAATTGTTGGTTATTTCATTTTTGTACTGAAGGTAAATTCAAACAAAATCTGCCAACTTTTATGACAGAATCTAGTGCATTTCTTTTAAATTTTAGGTTATGTTTTCAAATTGTAAATATCTTAACTAAGGGAAGTGCTTTTGGATTTATTTACACAAATTAAATGTTTAAAGTTTAACCTGAGAACTAGTCCCAATTTCATCTGAGTAAGCAGGGAAAAAAAATGATGAAAAAATTAATTTTGTGGTTATGGATTTCAAATTTCAAAGGTACTAAATTTTCTAATCATTGCTTAAGCTAATAGCTGGATCAGTAAATAAATACAGAAGGGTATTAGAGCTTTAAGGGCATAAAACTTTTGTATTTATTGAGTTTTTATTTATTTTTTGCAAGAAAAATTTTTAGTAAAAATTTTTTACATCTGGCAACGCATAGCTACTTTGTTGGTTGGTATCTATGTACTCACAAAATACAGGTGTGCAGAGATAAACAAGTGTGTAACCAGTGGCGTATCACAAAAAATATAAAAAACTTCTAATGCATATTTTTTCTTTATCTTTGGAAAAATGTTTTTTTAAATATTTTCCTTTATTCCTTATGTCAAAAGGTATTCAGTATTTTAATATATAACATTAATTACATAACACCCTGTATGTAGGATGATAACAATAAAATATATAGAGGTGGCAGGGTGTATAAATCAACAGATGACTATCACGGCGATTGAATCGATGCGATTTTTCCTCGTTCTGAAAAACTGACTACTCTGTTTTTGCGGCATCAGATAAGAAAAATAAATGGGAGAAAGTTTTCTTCCTCGGTTAAGCTGATTTCAGTTGACATTTATCACGATTGTTTTTCTGTCTGTTTTAAGTTTTTTATGGATTTTAATCGGTTGTGATTAAAATCCATAAAAACCGATTAGAATCCAAAAAAAAACGCGTGGATGCATTATTTCGACAACATACTTATGTAAATGTCTTCGCAACATAATGCAGACACGTTTTATGACAACGGTTTTACTAACGGCATTGGAAAAACTCCCTGTAAAAGGGTATAAAGTTATTTCGATAGGCAGGCTAAATTCCATAATGTATTTTTGTAAGAGGATGCTTCAGCCGCTGCGAGTCTATACGAAAGCTTTTACGAGATCTCACAAAAGACACTTTACATCAAGTTAATGTCCCCGCACAGCTATTCTATATGCTGTAGAAAATATTTTGTGACGACTCTCAAATTGTGTATTAATTTTTATCATCTTTAAATTTAAATTAGCCAGTTATACTGGTTTTATGGATTTTGATCGCTGGATAAAAATTATGGATTTTGATCACTCGACATAAATTAAAGGATTTTGTTGTTTTTATTATGAATTTTAAGTCAAAAAGTAATTTGGTATTATTTTGGAAGACTTACGGTCTTTTGATTAATATCCATAATTAGGGATTTTGATCGCTCGACATAAATGCGGAATTTTTTGTTGTTATTATGAATACATAATCAAAAAATTATTTAGGCTCATTTCGACAAAGTTACGGCCCTTTGATCGAAATCCATAATTTCAGTAAACACGTCATATCTTGAAGACAAGTAAAGATATTTTAACGCGGTTTTCACTGTCGAGTTGGTTAATAAATTTGGAAAAATGTTTCATAATATTGTAGAACGAAAAATATTGGTTTTAAAATACTATCCCTGAATGTGAAGTTTTCTAATTGTCTTTTAATGCTTTTTTCTTTAATACTTTTATACTTTTATTTCAAGGGTTTAAAAATGTTTTGAACTTCTTACTTATACATCCCAAAGGATTATATGGATTAAAACAAATAGGTTTGTAAGCTGAACTTTAAAAAGCTTTTTGAAACGCAAGCAAAATATTATTTGTTTAAATTTTTACAAAACTTCAATTACACAGCCAACCGTAATTACCCATAATTGTGATCAAAATCCATACCTTCTTAGATGGGCTTTAAATAGATTTTCAAGCATTTTAAGGTCATGATTAAAATCCATAATTGTGATCAAAATCCATAATTTGTAAATTAAACAGAATTAATTTTTAAGCAATTTAAGGGTATGATTAAAATCCATAATTTTGATCGAAATCCATAATTTGGACAATCAAGACAGTAAACTCTAAACTAAGGATATTAACTAAAACTTAACAATAAGCAAAAACATATTTATCATCTTTTAATTTAAATTAGTTGGTTATAGTGGTTTTATGGATTTTGATCGCTGGATAAAAATTATGGATTTTGATCACTCGACATAACTTAGGGATTTTTTGTTGTTATTATGAAAACATAATCAAAAATTTATTTAGGCTTATTTTGACAAAGTTACGGCCCTTTGATTAAAATCCATAATTTCAGTAAACACGTCATATCTTGAAGACAAGTAAAGATATATTAACGCGGTTTTCATTGCCGAGTTGGTTAATAAATTTGGAAAAATGTTTCTTTATATTGTAAGAGTGTAATTTGAAAAATAAATAAGTTATAAAGGAAAATATGTTTTGTTCTCCCCTAAACGGCGACAAACAATTTAAGCCTTAAACCTTTTAAACGGCTTACAGAAGTTTTTCGGGGGCGGTCTTGAAAAATCTTTTATTATTAGTGTCATCAAGGAAAAGCGAAAGACACGGGGGAGAAAATGTACGCGAAAAACATCTGCCGGCGACCCAAATTTGACGAAAAACTTTTCAAATTGTTGTTTGCGGGGCCACGAAACTTTAATGTCTATTATGGCGAAAAGTTTACCACCACGACATCAATATTGGTTGGTTTTGATTAATCGGCAGATTTAAATTTCTTCATGATAATGCTTATTGTTTGTTTTTAACAGCTAAATTTGGTATTTATTTATTCATTTATGCTTCATATTTATTTAATCCAAGTGGACGTGATATTTACCTAAAGAAACAATGAACATAATATTTTCCTAAAAAAATTACGTTGTAGTTTTGTTTTTGGTTAGTGGTCGCATATTTCATAAAAAGAATTAAAATAAATGCATAGCTGTATATTTGAGTTAATCCTTTATTGTGTGAGTGGCTAAAGCGAAATAAAGTTGTTTGTATGTTTCGTTTTAATAATTTTGACAATAAATTTTCCTTTTTGTATGAAAGCTTAAAATAATGAAAACAAGTTGATACAGTTTAAATATAACATACAATGGTTAAAACTGGCAAATAATTAGGTAATACAAGTATATTTTTATGAAAACATTAACAAAATAACCTTCGTTTTTACAATTTATGGATTTTAATAACATAACCGAAAAATAGGGATTTTAATCATACCGAATATTTGTTGTTCTTAATCCTAATCCAAAAGCAATCGAAAACCTCATTTATTTTTATAAAAACAAGGTAAAATAAATTTTCTGATAATCGTAAACTTAGTTTAGTAAAAAAACGAAACCACGGCTAAACTTATAAGTTTCGCAACCCAAATAAATAATGATTTCGAATTCCCAGTCGAGGTGTTTTTACGCCCTAAAATAATAGAACGAAAAATATTGGTTTAAAAATATTATCCCTGAATGTGGAAATTTTAATTGTCTTTTTATGCTTTTTTCTTTAATACTCTTATATTTCAAGGGTTTAAAACTTCTTACTTATTTATCCCAAAGGATTATATGGATTAAAACAAATAGCTTTGTAAGCTGAAGTTTAAAAAGCTTTCTAAAACGCAAACAAAAAAATTATTTGGTTAAATTTTATTAAAAAACTTCAATTCCACCGTCAACAACCGTGCGAGTATTATCCATAATTGTGATCAAAATCCATACCTTCTTAGGTTGGCTTTGTATCGATTTTTAAAAATTTTGAAGGCATGATTATAATCCATACTTTGTAAATTATACTTAAAATTGATTTTTAAGCATTTTAAGAGCGTGATTAAAATCCATAATTGTGATCAAAATCCATACTTTGTAAACTATACTTTAACTTGATTTTTAAGCAATTTAAGGGTTGGATTAAAATCCATAATTTTGATCGAAATTTTATAATTTCCCTCATATTTTATTATTTTGATCACTCGAAATAAAGTGATCAAAATCAATACCTTCTTAGATGGGCTTCATAGCGATTTTTAAAAAGTTTGAGGGCATGATTATAATCCATAATTGTGATCAAAATCCATACTTTGCAAATTATACTTAAAATTGATTTTTAAGCATTTCAAGAGCGTGATTAAAATCCATAATTGTGATCAAAATCCATACTTTGTAAACTACTTTAACTTGATTTTTAAGCAATTTAAGGGTTGGATTTAAATTCATAATTTTGATCGAAATTTTATAATTTCCCTCATATTTTATTATTGTGATCACTCGACATAAAGTGATCAAAATCAATTCCTTCTTAGATGGGTTTTATATCGATTTTTAAAAATTTCGAGGGCATGATTATAATCCATAATTGTGATCAAAATCCATACTTTGCAAATTATACTTAAAAATGATTTTAAAGCATTTTAAGAGCGTGATTAAAATCCATAATTGTGATCAAAATCCATACTTTGTAAACCATACTTTAACTTGATTTTCAAGCAATTTAAGGGTTGGATTAAAATCCACAATTTTGATCGAAATTCATAATTTCCCTCATATTTTGCAGAAACACTTGTTTTAAATGGACAATCAAGACAGTAAACTCTAAACTAAGTATATTAACTAAAACTTAACAATAAGCGAAAAACAATACCTTTAAGATTACATGCTTGGATGAATGCCCTTAGTGCCTTAGTAATCTTAAAATAGAACTTTTGACAGTTTGAGGGAGTCGTTGCCAACTTAAAAAGAAGTTAAATTTTCCTGTCACTTGACAAAGGTGTAAGGAAATGTATTATTTTAACTTGTAATGTAAGAAGAATGCTTTATTTCTCTTATTTTAAGTTGGATGGGGGTGACAATTTATCTGTTGAAGCCTAAGAAAATGTTAAAATTTATTTCTTAATTAAATTTAAAGTAGATTAAGGTGACATTTGAAACATGTTTATTATGTGTAATATTTTAACAACTTATTGTGTTTGCAGATATGCATAAGAAAAATCCTTTTTGCGTTCTTATTTTCCAAGTTGTAATAAAAACTTGATGCTTACTTTAAAACTTGTTATCTATTTTATATTACAAAACTTTCTAACGTTTATTACACTTTAATTTAATATAATCTGCATTTTAAATATCCCATCAAAAAGTTACCAAGATTGCCATGGGGTTAAATAATAAAACTAAATCTAAAACTCCGTAAATTTAATTTAAGAAAATTACTTCACGACGAGCTTTGTTATATTTTAAACTTAATTATAGTTAATTTTGTACGTGAGATTATTTTCCATAAAATGACAAATTTAACGCCATTCATCTCATTTTCAATTAAACTTGAAGAATTTCCCGTTTCTTTTTAAACAACTGCTCGCAAGAGTAATACACTGGACGTTAAAGTCATAAACAACAGAAAATATATCTTGGGAGATAAAAACAACATTAACACTGCGAAGGGAGAAAACACCGAAAAATGCCACACGTTCTCTCATAAGTTACTCCGCAAAATTTCAACAGAAAGCCGAGTTATTAAAGTGATTAATCTACGAAAAACCCGGAAACCAAAAGATGTTCGTCTTTAGATGATCCCACGTCGAAAACAAATTATGGATTTTGATCACTTTTCAGAAAAATATGGATTTTAAAATGCTTAAAAGTTTAAATTAAGCCCAAAAACAAAATTATGGATTTTGATCATTTTTCCAAAAAATTGATAAAAACGAAAAAATTAAAGTTATGGATTTTGATCAATTTTACCAAAAATATGGATTTTGATCACACCCTCAAAACCCTTAAATATTAATAAAATACCGAATACTAAAGTTATGGATTTTAATCACGTTTTAGAAAAAATATGGACTTTAATCACACCTTCAAAACTCTTAAATGTTTGTATGGATAAAAATTACACAAAAACGCAAAAAATCTACGAAAAACCCGGAAACCAAAAGATGTTCGTTTTTAGATGATCCCACGTCGAAAATAAATTATGGATTTTGATCACTTTTCAGAAAAACATGCTTTTAAAATGCTTAAAAGTTGAAATCAAGCCCAAAAAGAAAATTATGGATTTTGATCATTTTTACAAAAAATTGATAAAAACGAAAAATTAAAGTTATGGATTTTGATCATTTTTACAAAAAATATGGATTTTAATCATACCCTCAAAACCTTTAAATATAAATAAAATAACAAAATAATAAGGTATGGATTTTAATCACTTTTCAAAAAAATATGGATTCTAATCACACCCTTAAAACTCTTAAATGTTTGTATGGATAAAAATCACACAAAAGTGTCTCGCACTGAATAAGTTCGGTTGTCTGAGGAGATCCGTTTGATCTATTGAACTTTCTTAGACGGAAAATTACTGCTAAAGATAAAGTAAGTAGAGCTTACGAAAGAGGAGCCTTGCCGAGGATTGGATTTTATGGATTTTGTGCGATGTCTTTGGCATCGCGAAATCCGGGTACAATTAAATCAGTCTTTGTGTGTCTGCTCAAAGAATGCAATGTAATGTGCAAAAATGTCGATTAGATTGTGTTTTTATGGATTTTTATCATTCTTGTTGAAATTAAAGGAAATTGGATGCCTGCTTTATTATTAAGGATTTAATAAATATTTAATAAGGTAATAAAATATTCAATAAAATAACTTGGCCAAAGTAAAAAATATAAATCCTGTTATTCAATACATAAAATTTTAAATTATTCATTTTGGACGATTGTTGCAATAAATTAATATAATATAATATAATATAATTTTACCACAGCGCCACCTATCGAATTCCAGCGTAATATACTGTTGGAATAGGAACTGAATTGGTAAAGGCGTTTTATAGTTAGTGAAAATATTAATAATAATAAAATTAAATAACGTTTTCCTAATATTAGTAAAGGTTTCTGAAACGTAATGCTCATAATCCATAAAACAGTGTGAACTTGCCTAAATTATGGATTTCGCACGTAATTGGCCATTTTATAACACTGTAAATTTTTACTGGCGCTATTTAATTTGTCGAAACAATAAAATTCAACGTTTATGATGTATATTTAAAGATCTTTTCCCTACTGTAAAATTTTATTCTCTGCTCCTAAATGCAAATTTGCTTCGGAACGCTTTCAAATTCATTTTTGATAATTTTACAGTTTTCCTTGCGAAGAAATTAAGGAAAACTAATGGAACTCCATGTCGGGCATGTTAAGATACGTATTTTAAGCTTAAAACACAAACGTTTTTTTTATTTCTAACATTTAACGAGAAAAATAGGAAAGCAAAAGATAACAAGCGAGGAGGATTTTCTTTAAGTGCTTTTTCTGCGTGCACAAAACAAAATAAAACAATTCGCCCTCTAAAATTAACCGTAACAAGAACCGACGCCAGGTATGGATTATAATCATTTCGAGAAAAATGCATGAAAAAATGTCTCCAAATTAAAATTGTCATTTTTTTGCTGGGTTCGATCAAGATACATACAAAGTTCGTGCAAAGTACGGCACAAGACGGATTACCGAGTTGCCCAAACTGAATTAGGCAGGATTACGGACCCGACTACTTCGTCTTAAAACAACAAACCGATGACTAATTGCTTCTCCGTAACATTCTAAAAGTCTTGATAGTTTACAATAAATTTACTTGACAAACGTCACAGATTTCCCTAACGGCATCCAAAAGTCAATGTACCCTCAAATAATTTAATATAATAATACATTATTATTAGTGATTATGGATTTTGATCACTTTCGATCATAATCCATAAAAAATTATCAAAATTCATAATCTTCGAAAAACGCATATTTCGACACCTACAATTAATTCTAGAAGTCTTGATAGTTTACAATAAATTTACTTGACAAACGTCACAGATTTCCCTAACGGCATCCAAAAGTCAATATACCCTCAAATAATTTAATACGTCTTCAAACAGCAGTTTTATGGATTTTAATCAATTTATTAAAAAGTGGATTTTCATGTTTTTTCGATAAAATAACATATTTATTATTGATTTCGGATTTTGATCACTTTAGATCCTAATCCATAAAAAATGATCAAAATCCATAATCTTCGAAAAACGCATATTTCGACACCTACAATTAATTCTAGAAGTCTTGATAGTTTACTTGACAAACGTCACAGATTTCCCTAACGGCATCCAAAAGTCAATGTACCCTCAAATAATTTAATACGTCTTCAAAAAGCGGTTTTATGGATTTTAATCACTTTCTTAAAAACTAGATTTTCATGTTTTTTCGATAAAATAACATAATAATTAATGATTATGGATTTTGATCACTTTTGATCATAATCCATAAAAAATGATCAAAATCCATAATCTTCAAAAAACACCTACAATTAATTCCGACGATAAATCGTCGTCTAACTTGACCACTTTTCAACACTGAAGTCCTTAAAGAGAGACGATTTTACCGCTAACGATCAAGGGACGCTTAATGACGCCGACGACGCCGCGGCCGGCGTCGTTTGTCAACGAGCCGGCTCGTAGACAGAAGCACCCATTAAGGCGCACACCCTCCCTCCTATAGTATACGAGATTCGCTTGTTTTGCTCTGTGCACAACAATTAAAATTAATTTGTCTCGACTGTAAACAACGTTTCGGCCGCTTGCTTGCGATGACTTTAATGTGCAAGTAATTCTTGTAACGACTGCAATAATTTTGTAAAATTATGGATTTTGATCACTTGTGATTATAATCCATACTTGTGATTAAAATACATAATTCGTTAAAAATGCTATAATTTTGTATGTCGCAAGAAATCTGATATTTTGTAAAATTATGGATTTTGATCAATGTCGATTATAATCCATAAAATGTGAAAATTGTCGGCGACGATGTAAAATTGGGTAAATAATGCTCGAAAACAGAATATCCAGGGAATAAAAGACAAATTTACGAGAGTATACTTTTAAGTGAAATTAGACTGAACAGTGGAGACCTTTTGTTTTATTTATTTCGAATGGATGAAAATGAAAATCTCTGTGGCACGGTCGGGAAAATTGCCAAATAATTCCTTTCATTTCCTCCGTTTCAGCAAAATTAAAAGATTATTTTAGCTTCAGTTAAACAATTAAACAAAAGCGATTTTTTCGCCGAATAATTGCAGTTAATAAATTGCAAAACACCACGATTAAAATCCATAAAAGTTCACTCGTCGCCATTTGACATGGTTGTTAAAAAAAATGATAAAATTTAATATACCGTGAAAAACTGCAAGAAAAATAAATGTCCGAATTAAAATTTTCGGGCTTGGCTTTTTGGTCGTTTATTAACATGTAAATGAGTGGACTCGGAAACACAAAGGAGCGCTTTGTGCCCATAAATTACGTTATAACTTACACATATGAACATGGCTATGAAATAGTCCGGATTAGGGAAAAGGAACCCCTTGAATAACCAAAGCTTTACCCAAACACACTGCAGTCCCTGGACGCTTGAAATCCGCAATTTGGCGTTTTGAAGTTTATATGGACTTTAATAGATGTTTTATGGATTTTGATCGCCAGTGATCAAAATCCATAATTTAAAAAAAAAATGTCGCCAAAATTTTATCATTTTTTACGAAATATGCATATTGATTACTTGTATGGATTATAATCAAAAGTAATCAAAATCCATAATTTCCTAAAAAAGATTCTTAACTCCAAAATTTTATAATTTTTTACGAAATATGGACTTTAATCGCCAGTGATCAAAATCCATAATTAAAAAAAAAAATTGTGAACATGGCTATGAAATAGTCCGGATTAGGGAAAAGGAACCCCTTGAATAACCAAAGCTTTACCCAAACACACTGCAGTCCCTGGACGCTTGAAATCCGCAATTTGGCGTTTTGAAGTTTATATGGACTTTAATAGATGTTTTATGGATTTTGATCGCCAGTGATCAAAATCCATAATTTAAAAAAAAAATGTCGCCAAAATTTTATCATTTTACACGAAATATGGATATTGATTACTTGTATGGATTATAATCAAAAGTAATCAAAATCCATAATTTCCGAAAAATGATTTTTAACTCCAAAATTTTATAATTTTTCACGAAATATGGATTTTGATCACTTGTTTTAAATGTAATTAAAATCCATAATTTCCTAAAAAGAGGTTCTTAACTCCAAAATTAGATTATTTTTAAAGAAATAAGGATTTTAATCACTTGTATGGATTATAATCAAAAGTGGTTTAAACAACAATTATTGTGTTAAATATAAAAATAAAATTACGATTTTTCAGAAAGTGATTACAATCCATAAAACATGAAATTAATAAATTTGAATTTATGTTTGTTAATTTACAAATAAAATAAATTCATTATCGCAGCAGTTAAACGCAAATAAATCGAAACCTACATATAATCCATTTAAATTATTTGGTTTTGGTTTAATTAAGTTTTATAGTTTTTGCTACCAAAATCGTTTATTTTGTTGACAGTAATATTTATTATTAAAATAAGCATTACACTGAATGAACAGCAAATTGATCAAAAAGCGACAAATCCGTACGAAAATTGTGAACTATATGCAAAAAGAATTATGTTACTAAAAATGCTTTTTAGATGAATATCTAAAGGCAAGAAAACGCCGAGTAAATATTGTTACATAAAATGCAACGCATTTTAAGCTTCTTTTCAATTTATTTTTCATTTTACTTTGCAGGAAAACATTATTATTGCGTTATAATCCATAGGAAATTCGCTTTTTACGTTCTGAAATTTTCTATGAAAAAGATTTTCATCTTTAAAGGCTGGAATTTCCTTTTTTGACAATAGGTATGTGATATATTTTAATATAAAGTTATGCAACCTTTATTAATAAAGATAAAGCATTCTTAATTTAGTCAAATATACACCGTGTATCATTTTAACTTCGTTATTATTGTAGTTACGAAGTCGGTTGAGTTAACAAAGTGAAGGCATTTTTTCTTCTGATTTAAATGAAGAATAACCTTTTTTAAATGTGTATTTTTTATAATTGCATAACTACCCTAAAATTAAAAATAAATAATTAAGTATTAATGACTTAAACTTGAATAAAAAGGTTAGCAATAGTCAGAAGATAACAGTGTATAATGTAATATAATATAATTTAATATAATGATTAATTTCAAAGTACCCTAAATATCAGGCCCATGTCTCAGGCAGTCAGGCGCACTTTAACTTGTCATAATATATCCTTCCTAACTTTCAGGAGTAATCCTTTTTGCTTATTCATATCAAGAACACTTGAATTCAACTGTTTTCGCAAACTCCAAATTTAGGTAAATGCTCACTTAAGCAGAGCATCTTACCTCTCATGACAGCCACTTAAAACATTATGATAAATAACCCTTTAAAACTATAGTTTCCATTACAGGTCTTTAGCAAATTTAATTTTCTTAAACAAGAAAATAACACGTGGGATGTAAAATATGAAAGTTTTTAAGTTATTTTTACCAAATATTATGGATTTCTATCATTTTTATGGACTGTAGTTAATAATATATTAGTATATAGTATATATTATAATTCAGAAGTTAAAAAAATTATCAAATTATTTTTATTTTTTTCAACAAATATGGATTTTGATCAATTATATGGATTATAATAACAGGGAATGAAAATACATAATTTTACAAAATTACTACTTACATTCTTTATTTCATAAAAATTATAGTAAATTTAACTAAATATGGATGTTGATCAATTGTATGGATTATAATCGTAGGTGATCAAAATCCATAATTTCTTAAACATATTCACCGTTTCTTATTTTATGGATTTAATCATTTTTATGGACCATGAACGACAAAGATCAAAATCCATAATTTTACAAAATCATATTCGTTACGTTACAATATTATATTAATATTACTATTTTTCACCAAATATGGATTTTGATCTATTGTATGGGTTATAATCACACGGAATGAAAATCCATAATTTCACAACAATATCACATTCTTTAAGTCATACAAAATTATAGCAGGTTTGGCTAAATACCTATATTTATCAATTGTATGGATTATAATCATAAGTGATCAAAATCCATGGTTGTACAAAATTTTACAAAATTACTACATTCTTTATTTCATAAAAAATTAAAGTAAGTTTAACTAAATATGGATGTTGATCAATTGTATGGATTAAAATCATAAGTGATCAAAATCCATAATTTTTTAAACATATTCACCGAAAGCTTCTCATTTTATGGGTTTAATCATTTTTATGGACCATGACCGTCAAAAATGAAAATCCATAATTTTACAAAAATCATATTCGTTACGATACAAAATTATTTTACTATTACTACTTTAACTAAATATGGATTATGATCCATTGTATGGATTATAGTCACACGGGATCAAATTCCATAATTTTACAACATTATCGCATTATACATACAAAATTATAATATAGGTTTGACTAAATATCGATTTTTATCAATTGTATGGATTATAATCATAAGTGATCAAAATCCATAGTTGCACAAAATTATTACCAATTTTTTTTTATGAATTTTAATCATTTATATGGACCATGAACGACAAAGATCAAAATCCATAATTTTACAAAAATCATATTCGTTACGTTGCAATATTATATTAATATTACTATTTATCTCCAAATATGGATTTTAATCTATTGTATGGATTATAATCACACGGGATCAAAATACATAATTTCATTATCACATTCTTTAAGTCAATTATAACAGGTTGGACTAAATACCGATATTTATCAATTGTATGGATTATAATTATAAGTGATCAAAATCCATGGTTGTACAAAATTATTACATTCTTAACGTCGTACAAAATTATAATATTTTTAACGAAATATGGATTCCGATCAGGGAATCAAAATCTATACTTTTTCAAAATTATCACATTCTTTAGGTCATACAAAATTAAAGCAGATTTGTCCAAATAAGGATTTGGTCAATTGTATGGATTATAATCACAGAGGATTGTATGGACTATATTGTATGGATTTATAATCAAAATCCATAATTTCATAAAATTACCTACCTAACTATATATCATCGCCGAAATTTTCACATTTTATGTATTTTAATAATTTTTATGGACCATGTCCAACAAAGATCAAAATCCATAATTTTACAAGTATCACATTATTTACCAAATTATAACAGGTTTGACCAAATATGGATTTTTATCAATTGTATGGATTATAATCATAAGTGATAAAATTCCATAATTTCACAACCGTCTGACATGTCAGATTTTATGGTATTTAATCTATTTTGTTATTTTTAAAAATTATCTAATTGGGGTAGAAAAAGTATATCATTATACCTACTCTAGATTATGCGCAGGCAATAAAACAAATATGTTTTGTCCTTTATAAGTTAATATTGCATACAAGGCATTTTTTCATTTTTGCTTTGTTAAAAATACAAAACATTTGTGTTATTCACTCTCTAAAAGCTTATTTTACAAATTTTCTTCTTTTTTCCATTGTCATATCCCAACATATTTCACTTAAAAAATAATAATATTTCATTTTCATATAGTAAAATTAAAACAATAAACAAGGTTTTAAAGATAGAACAATAATTGTTATTTAGATATTCGCAAGCATATGGTGTAATAACGTACATAAACTTTGAGAAAGTTGGGCACTAAAAAGGCCATAAATTTGTGTTTTCTTGCCAAGGCAAATTATTAAAGAATATGAAACCACTTTTACACGAAACTTTTTAAAATAAACAGAGTAAACTATGTTTTAATATTTTTACTTTTTCGTAGCACGATAATAATAAATCACAATCTTCTTTATTCAATTAATTTCTGACAAATGTATATGAATATTGACCCTTGTTATATTGTATTGCATATAAATTTGCCGGAGAAAAAGTGTTGTGATATATCAACGTCACAAGAATATTATGTTTAATTTGTTACGTGTCAGAAATTTTGTATAAGGGAAAACCTATTCGTACACAAAATAAGATATTGAATGTTATATATTGAAATAATTTTAAATTTCCTTTCGAATGAGCCCTTACTCGGCATATCTATCTCTAAAAATAAGGAAGGTGTGGCAAAAAACAAAAGATGGTTGTAGAATGTAGCTTTCTTTTGTTTTATTGCGTATCTCGCTTATTAATAAAGATAAATATATCGTGTTACGTATCAAATTTAGGGATTTTTTATTACCTACAAGATAAAACCATCGATGTTAGTATACATGGTGTTATTTAAGGAATAATACCATAAAAAGCAAACAAAGGACGTTCAATTTTCAATTTATGTAGGTGCCCGGAAAGTTTTATTTTAACTTCAATTTCTCAGGATTAAAATCGACAAATGCACCTTTGGAAAGTTAGGTAAACAAACCAATAAATTATCCTTGATGGTTAGCAAAGATCGGCAAGTTTTCAGGGAATAAAATTTTATCGACTTCCTATATTTTATTCATTTCATAATTTTCTTTTGTGGGCAATTATTTGTTATTTGTAAATTTGAAAACCAAGGTATAACAATTTACGTAAAGTATTAGGAATAGTTCCGAACTTGGAGTAAGTTTTCCGAGCATTTCAACAACAATTAATTTCGAACAAAGCTTCGAAACACAGCGTAAAATTAATAACACAACCACTCAACAAATCAATATTTAGACAAAACCATAATGCTATTAACTTAATTGCATAACAAGAAATAAAAATCTTTTTGCAATAAATGTTGAAATAAATTGAGTTGTTTAGAATACCAGGGTCATTTTCAAGAAACACCCGCTTTCAGGAAAATGAAGATCAAAATTTTTTTTTGCTTAAATTGACTTTTGTTTGAATTTTTATAAATGTTTAGAGTTTTGTTTACTTATATTTAAGACAGGCAGTGCACTTTTTTATTTTTTTACGTTTTTTTCAGAAAAATGTTTTAGCTAGCTTTATATATCTGTGTTACCAATTTGAAATCCAAAATTTAATTCAATAAAAAAGTTGTTATACAAATAATTTGAAATAAAATGTACTTAGTTCACAAACTTTTGACTCCAATTTTTTATTTTATTTTTTATTAAAAATTGTACGCTTTTTTAAATATGTTCGTTAAGTTACTTTTTAAAAGAAACCATTCCGATTCTTTGTTAAAAAAACAATACCATTAATATTTTCTTTTAGTCACTGTATTAGTGAGTTAAACTCTAATTTATAAACACCTATTACCAAGTGATAGTGTATAAAAATCATTTTAAGTATTTTTTTTAACAAAAAAAGTAACGAAATAGACATTGGTATCACAACGGACTGGGGTACACAAAGCACTTAATCAGATAACATAAAAAAGAAACTATAAAGGGTGGTACGATTTTAGAGTAATGCTTAAACAAAATCCCTTGTAGTGGTGCTCACTTGCAGAATAACAACTTAGATTTCTAAAGTGTAGACACCTTTTTTCTTTGACTATAAGCTGGTGAAGGTCCCTTTTAGTACTTGTATATTACGTGGAATTTTCCCTTGGATGTAATCTATATCATGAGTTGTAATCACAAATAATTTTAAATTGGTTTATCATAAACTACTTTTAATAAAAACGATGGTAAATATCAACTTTGTTGTCGAAAAATTCTATTGCGTTACCCTAAATTCCATTGCGTTACCATAAGGTTACTTAATGGACTCGGTAACGCACTGGAAAAAGTTTTGTGAAACCATATTTAAAATTTAATAAAAAGACATTACAGTCATTCATTACTCTCAATGAGCTTTGGTGCCCTAAAATAAACATAAACGTGAAAAATAGTATTTTTTCTTACCTTATTTTTATATTTTTTTGAGTAACTTAGCGGACAAACAATTATTACATTCGCGTTACCCGCACCTGTTTCAACCGATATCTTCTTCCTGATTGAATAAATAAATTCAGCTGGGTAATGTGTACGTCCGAACATCATTTGTTGATCACGTGAGTGTCAAAAAAGTTGCCATATATATGTTTTTTTTTATATTCTATCGGTAACGCGACGGACGTAACGCAACGGAAAAAATGTCTGGGACATGAGTCAAATTTAAAAAAAGTAGTTTGAAATTAATTATTTTATATATAAATTGTTTACTGTATTAACCAAGGATGTTATGGATTGCTATAAAGCAACACAAAGTTCTGGTTATTCAATATTTAAAAAAAAACATGTATGTAAGTTTTATAAAACGCTAGTGGGACATGCGAAAATGTGTGTTTCACAAGTTTCAAAATTAAAAAAAAATATTCTGAAATAACTAAACAAACATTTTCTGAAAGAGTTTACTAAGGGCTTGTTAGGCTTTCACTTGGTTGTTAAATCAATAAGATCCGATAATTTTTAACAAAGTTATTGGAATTCAAACTTACGGACAGCAGAAGGCGGGTCTTTTTTGAAAACGTGGTTGTTTTTCTGTTCTTTTGCGCAACGTTGTCTCACGATTAAAATTATAACATTCAGGGTTGTTTTTAAAGATTTATAATAAAAATTATTTCCAGCAGACTCTCTGAGCAAGATAAATCTTTCTTTAAAAAGCGTTTAATTTTTAAAGAGATAAAAGGATGAATAAAAAAGTCTGAATAATTAAGGTTGATTACTGCCAGTAATTAATAGAAGATTTATACGGTTTTTAATGAAGCATTCATAAATGTTTCTTTTACATTTCAGCTTTTGAGCTTTCGAGTAAAGAAAAACTACATACATAAATATATGCTTGGTAATTGGTAATTCTAGTAAAATGGTAGAATTAATTTCTTTTTTTTCAAAATTATTTAACATTTCACATTGTGAAATTCACAACGAATACTGATTATTGTATTGTTGTTAACTATATACATGGTGAGTCATTTAACTTGAAATTTGAAATATCTCAGTTAGTACACAGTAAAAAAAAATCAACTCTAAGCAACACTAATTAGAGTTTAAACAGGTCCAAACTAAATAGTATTGTTTTATAACACTACAATTAGAGTTAATTTTTAGTGTAATTTTCCCCAAGTAAGCAAGTATGATTTAATACTATAGCACTGAGGATAAAGTAATTTTACACTGTATTAAGAAGTGTTAATTTACCTAAACTCGTGTATTTCTACACTTCCTGGGTAAAATGCCACTTTGTTCAGTGTAAATTAACACTACTTTGGAAAGGTACTTTTACTCTTTTAGTGCAAACTTCTAGTGTAAATTAACACTATTATTTGAGTAAAACCTATTGGTGGTAGTGAATAAAACGAAAAGGTAAATAAACAGAAACATTTATTTGGAACAAAAATCTATGACAATTATCAAAATCGGTGCCTTTTAAAATATAATTTTATATTTGAGTCTTAAGCAAAATGGTTCCTTAAAACGTAAAAGTTTTTGATCAATGCAATGTTTTACTGGCTGACAACTTGTAAGCAATGAATTATCTTGAGAATTCATCAGTAATCCATTTTTCTGTTATAAAAAATGGGTGATCCCAATAGCTGGCCATACACAGGCGTTATTTCGCGCGGTTTATCGTGGCGTGTTGGGATGTAGCGGTTAGTATGCACGAAAGAACGGCATGGCAAAAAAAGCGTCATGTTCCATACACTTGATAAAGTATTCAAATGATTTAGCAAGTGATTGCCCGTGGTATATCAGTTTCAAAGGAAAAATCGCATGTGAGTGGGCAAAAAGTGTCATTTATCGAGTCGTTTGAAACTGCATGTGATCATGTACAAATTTTCAACGTGAAATTTTGCCAAGCAAAGGTAAACCGTGACGCGGAATGTGGCGTGTGGACACTCCACACTCCAGAGGAAAGCACGTCTGAAATCCCTTCCCGTTCTATCATTGCGCGCAGCGATACTCACTCACGTACATGATTTTCCATATGTTTTTGCAGATAACACGATAAACCGCGCGCAATAACGTCTGTGTATGGCCAGCTATTGGTAGAGAGGCGTCAGGCGGCTGTATATCGGGGATTTACCACACGTGTACAAATTTTCCATAATATTAATAAAAATGTAGGTAAAGGTTAATATAACAACCATTACGCTTGAAAATAAAAGGTAAATGAAGTGTGTATGTATTTATATTATTAATGTTACAAGTACCCGACCTACTGCCGTAAATTATTGATATATAATATAGGTCAAGTATTGAGTATTAAGGCTTAAAGAAAAAGGAAGTATAATACTTACCAAAAAATAAGAATGTGCCCTTATGGATTCACCGTAATTAAAATCTAACTGAACAAAAATGCCACACTTCCACAACGCGGTATCTCCGGATATGCACTGCGTAGGTAGATAGGTACCAACCAAACATTTTAAAACGCATTTCGGTTATTACCAGTTTTTTCAGTCTATTTTGCCACTATTGGTGTAATTTAACTTTAATTGTGATACAATGTGCACTAGTAGTGTAAAGAAAAAAGAGCTCTTAGTAACATAAAAACAGACAAAGAGATTGGCATGCACTGTAGTGTACATTTTGTTACTATTTAACACTTTAAGGGGTAATAAACACTCGCATTAAGTTTTTCCACCCTTTTGATTTATTTTAATAATAAATAGTGTGAATGTACCAATGAATAATGTTCATATTCTTTAAATGTGTTTAATAAAGTTAATAAGCACTAAATGCTACCTAGTGTATTTTGTAGTGTAACTCAAATATTTTTACCCCTACACTAAAAAATTTACACGGGCAAAAATTTTTTACTGTGTATAACTTTTAAAGCCTAAATAAATCAAAAGTATTTTTAATTTATTAATTTCGTTATAAAAGTTACTAAAAAGTAACTTATGGTCGTTAAAATAAAAAAAATATATAAGAAAAAAATATCTTTAAGGAAAATATTATTTTGGCCCTACAAAATTGATAGACGGGTTTAAAATGTTGACATATTTAATTTAATATAGAATAAACGTTTCATATATTAAATTTTCTGACAAAATAAACCGAATTTTTGCATGAAAAATGTGGAAAGCTAAATTTTTGTCTATTTAAAAATAAATTGTTTTGATATTTTTTTATATTAACTTTTTAAAGGGGTTTTTGTATTATATTTTTTAATTAAAACTTTGTGGCATAAACATTTTAACGGAAATCGTTGTTTTTGTATGTTATAGTAAATAAATTGAATTTTTATCACATTTAAATTTATAGAGGTAATATGTTAAAGAAGATATAAATAATTCTAAAATCTTAATTAAACTTAAGATCATGAAATAGGAAAACAATTCGTCTTTTACAAATACCACACTGACACACAATTTAGAATGGAAATTGGGGAAACTTTAAGAAATTCTTGATTCTTGCTTTTACCAAAAATAGAAAAACAGACAGACATATTAAAAAATGCACACGGAATACCCATTGATAAAATACAATGGTGGTTTGTTCTGAATTTTGATGCAAAAGTTATAGTGTTTAATAAAGTAAATTTAATATGTTTGACCTTTCTTTTTACCACTAAGGTAAAGATCTTTTACCCTGTTTATTATATCTGCTTTGCTGAAATGGCGCAGTCTATAGACTATTCAACCAAAAATAAAAACGCTACATTTTTATGCATTCAACTATGTAAAATACCACATTTCAGTCAATTGGTTTCAGAATAGGTATGGCCCTTATTGAATTATTATATTAGACCTTTTTCCACACAAAGATCTTTTTATATTGTTCGATTTTACTTTATGAATAAACGTATAAAAGGGGTTCTCTCTATATTATGTATATTTTTATGAACCTTTCGGCTGATAGTAAATTGGAAAATTATTTTTTCCACTTCTATGAAACGGCTTTTTCCCTTTTTATGGGCATATTTTATGTTAAAAAGCTATATTAGACGAAAGTAGGCAAATATAAAATACAATTTTGTTTAACTTTTTTGTTTTGAGATACAGTTTATTAAAAAATACGGATTTTATGTCAAACTTAATAGTAAACATTTTTGGGATTTCTGTAAAAGTTATCTTTATTGTAATTTAAAGTAATAATAAAAAATATTTATTTTTGTACATCTAATCCATGTAATAATTTTTTTTTTACGATAAAGAACAATTTTGTATTAATGAAAATATTAAAACGGTTTTACGTGTTTTTAATGCATTTTGCGAATTAACCGCCAGAAGAAATTAATTTAATGTTTCACTGCTTCGCAGTGGCGTGCAGTGCTTTAAAAATGGGGTAAGCAAATTAAAAAAAAAAAAAAAAAAAGTCATTGGTTTGACAGTTAATATCAAAATCGATTCGCCATGCCGTCCTTAATTTACTTATTTACAATAAGCGGATGTTAATGTTAAAGGAGAAAAAAAGGATTTTGCCAGAAAAGTCTCGTAAGTAATAGAAAAATCATAAAAACATTATAACCAATATGCAAAATATTATGCTAATTAAAGTATAGCCAACCTATAAAATCAAACTTTTGGGTGGGATAAAGTATGTCATTACAGCACCAAAAGCGGTGTTATAATGAAGTCATTATGAACTCAAAATAAACAAATTTATTTTCAAATATTATTTTCTATTATGCTTATAACAATAATATTGTAAAATAAATTTCTAATAATTTTAATTGCGGAGGTGTTTAGTTAAAAATTTTAATTGTGACGGTCGTGACGAAAATTTCCGAGGCTCATGGAAGGCCTTTTTTAGTTTTTTCAAAATTTGCATCAAATTTTATAAAAACCTAACCTCAAACTTTGTATAGGGCAATAAGCTTGGAGCAACCCCCGTTTCTACGACACTGCGTTCACTCATAAAATTGTAATTATGTGTGAATAAGTGTATTGGTAGTGAGTGGATGTTCTTAAAATATCAACTTTCCAAGTAGAAGTTATATTAAAAAAACTGATATGATAAGTAACACTTCATCACCCTGTATCTTGAATACATAACTAATTAATTTTGACTTGCACAATCTTTTTCTTAATTTATGCCACTAAGTTTAGGGACACCTTGTATATTAATCCCGGCGCCTTCAACATTTTTGAAAAATATGTATAGAAAGTAATAAAAATCTGATTTTTATTTAAATTTATAGTTATTTACGTGTCAAGCTTTGTAAATGAATCTTTACGGGCGAGCTGGAAGTTTGTGGGGTGAGCGACGCAGGAGCAAACCCCATATTCCAGTGAGCCTAGTAAAGATTAATTGCAAAGCGTGACACGTACAAACTTTTATTTTCACCCATAATATAACAAGTGGTATGATTATCATCGATGATATTTTCGAATTGAAACCGAGCCGCAGATTTCACGAATCCGCAGGACGAGTGAAATGTGCTGCTTCGGTTTCAATGAGTAAATATCTTCGATTATTAATCATACCACGAGTTATATATAGTGAGAAAATATAATGAATTTTAGGAATTAAAAAATTTGTCAGATTGACATTTAAAATTAAAATGTGCTTTAAAATATAAAAAGACTTTAATAAACCTTATTTATTCAAACTTACCTTAATTTAATTATCGTTTACAACAACCCATCGATCTTTTAGAGTTTATAATTCATTATTTTATTGATATATATCAAATACAGAATTTAAATGACAACAGATGTTAAATCAAAAAAAGTGTCAAAATTCTTAGTAACGTGTAAACAAGATGATAAAAATTATTGCCGCTGTGATAAAATACGTCACTATGGAATACTGGCATTTTATTGGTTCTAATATTAATGAATTGTATTGTCACCTTTAGATAACGATTTTCAAATTTAAAGTTTTAATTAATATGTCAAATGTGACATTTCACTTCATAAATTGCTTTTCTACAAGCCTGTAAAACTTTACAGGACTTTTAAACAAGCCCGTAAAATATTACAGGTCTGTTCCCATAATGTATCGTTTACTTGGTTACAAAAACCACAAAATTAACCTATAAAATGTCATTTACTAAGAAGGTGGAAATAAATATTTTTTATAAGGTCCTAAATTTTAATAAATTTAACTGTAATTATAAATCATTCTTATAAATCACGTTGAAAAGTTAAAAGTCGATGTCATTTAATTGAATATGACATCTTTAGAGCTTTAATGTTCCGAAATTTTAATAAACCAATGAGTTAAATGAAAAGAAGGGTTCATTAATTTTAATATCGACACTTTTATATCCTTTTTTACATTGGGTTTGTTAAGTTGGGGTGTTTTTTATTGATTTTTATTATGTTATCTAAAAAATTTAACACTTTCTTTTTTTCAGGTCAGTAACCAATCTTCCATAAATAAACGACAAAAAAATGTAAACAGGTAAAAACAGATTTTTTCTTTTGCACAATAAAACCAAATTTATGTTAATCCATGTCCACATAACTTTATGTTAAGTTTACAACCAACCGTAATTAAATAAGTTGTTTGTAATTATAACATATTGTAGATTTAATAATTTAACCATAATTCTTGTCATTTTTAAAAAGAATTTTATTTTTACAAACTTTTGTAGACCCAGTAACAAAAGTATTTGTTGGAAATTGGGAACTTAAATAAAAAGAATTTTGATAAAAAATTTTGCTTTATTAATCAATTTCCTAAACAAAAAAATTAATACATAAATGAACACAAAAATAACACACCATTCTGAAATCATCAAATTATAAGAAATTTGGTGCAAAAATATGTTAAATTGGTACAAAATAAAATTAACAAACTATAGTTAACTCATGTTAAAAAATCTGATTTTTAGAACAGTGTAATGTTATGATTTTCTATTATTGAAATCCGACTGTAATACGGCCAACTAGTGGTTTAATATAAAGCATAACTTCTGCTCTGCCATAACCACATGGGGGACGTTGAGAAATAAGGGGGGTGGTAAAACGGGGGGTCGGACATAACCTAACCTTATTGGAGCATAAGGCAATGAATCAGGCAAACCGGAAACAGGAAGTTACCGGAAATGAAGCCGGGGGATGTGTCTAAAGTCGTTTGCTAAATCACACAGGAATTATATGTGTTAAATTTTTTTTATGTTTTGAAATAAGTATAATTCATAGACATATTAAAATATTGGACTCGTAATTCCCATTGTTGTTTGTTGTTAACTCAACAATTTTGTTTTTGTGCTATATTTGTTAAAATCAGTTATTTTCAAATTTTAAAGTATCAACAACTCTTAAGTTTAATTAAAATAATAACGGGCAATATTAATGGTGAAAATTACGTCAAACATGTTTAATTAAGCACTCGCTCGCAAGTTCGCTCGTGCCTAAATTAAATTCGTGACTAAAATGGCGTTTATTAAACTTGATACATAATATACTATTTTCTACTCCAATAAGTAGATAATTAAATGATTTTTAAAAATAATTAAATAAAATCTGACATCTGTTAAATAATGAGTTCATTATTCCCGTATCATTCATTCATCTAATATGTCCCCCAAGTGAAAATGATTATTTTTTGTTTTTGGTTGTTTCACTGTTAGTTAAAAATACAATTGTACATACATAAAATATTTATACAAAAAATCTACTTACTTATTTAGATATTACACTTCACGGTGGATAGGTTTTTAAATAGCAAATTAATGAACTTAAACTTTTGAATTATAAAACAGCAACACTCTCATCTGCATATAAATTCTAACTGATCTTCAGGAATCACATGCATCTATTATGTCGTAAACTAAGGTTTTTGTTTATTTAAAATGATTAATACGCCATCCGTTGCATAAAATTTAAAGGAAAAACAGATTCACGGAGGATAGAATCAATTTTTGTAACACCTACATAAATGGTTATAAAAAATATTTCTTTTAATTTTAAATAAAAATTTATATTTGATTCGATTGCTTAGGATGTGTTTAATTTACTTAGTGAACTGATATTTTTAGTATGCTTTTACTACCTCAGATATTTGAAAACATATAGGTTAACCTAGAAAGAGTAACAGTCACGGAGGTTAGGTTTTAGACTTTTAAAACGTTGTAAAAAATAATTAATTGCGGTTAAAAATGTGGAATCTGAGCTGTAATATATATCTACTTAATTATGAAAGATCAAAACGCAATAAAAGTGTAGGTCAAAATCAATTAGTTTTATTAAATATCACGGGGTAACACCATCGTGAGATTCACCCATATGTTAACATACAAATTTAACAAGAAAAAGTACAGAATGTTAATTCACCGTAAAAATATGCACCGGGACAATGTTTAAGAAAAAAAAACGTGCGAACAATTTTTTCATATTTCTCGTTATAAAATACATTTTATAAAGCTGAAAACATTTCCGGCTGACGGCAAACCGTAAAAAGGAAAAAGGACGTAAGGAAACGTTAAAAAAAACGCTCATATAATCGTCCTGATCCTGAGGGAATAAGGATAATTTACTGGGAAAAGATTGAGGCAAAAATGAAGGGCAAAAGGGATTTTATTTAGTCCGTTTTTTGCAGCCGGGTGTGAAATTTATTTTATTACCGGATTAACACCTTGTAAATTTTGTTTTATTACTAAAAAAAAGTGTTTTCATAAAGGCGTTTTAAACGATCAAAATCCATAATTTTGCAAAATCATCACATAGTTTGTTTGAAGTAAAAACAAGCATTTTGAGCACATGATTAAAATCCATAATTTTGTGATCAAAATCCATAATCTTGAAAAAACCATCGCAGAGTTTATACAAGCATTTTTAACTCGTTCGAAATAAAATGTTTTCTGTCCATAAAAAAAAACAAAAAGTTAAACTCTTATTGCAGAAAAGTCGCTTGAAATAAACTTTTCAAATTTAACAAATTTAAAATACGGACAAACTGAATAATGCGATGCCAGGGACCGAACGTCTTAATTTAGCAGGAATTTGTCTAAATTACTGCTGAAAATTTCAACTAAGTTTACAATGGAAATTTATTTACTCCCGAAAGTATCAGATGTCTGTGTGCTGACGGAAAAGAATTCGCAAGAATTTACTTTAAGTTGCGACAACTTTAATTGACAAAATCCACTAACAAATTTTACGTGTTGCAGGATTTTGCTTGCCTTAGATTTAAATTTTTAATGAAATGACTGAATAAGCAATTTATGGATTTTGATCGTTTATTATGGATATTGATCCACATTATGGATTTTGATCACATGCCTATTTTTATCAAAAACAAACTTTGCGAAAGTGTTTTTATGGATTTTGATCATTTATTATGGATATCGATCGACATTATGGATTTTGATCACATGCCTATTTTTATCAAAAACAAACTTTGCGAAAGTGTTTTTTATGGATTTTGATCATTTATTATGGATATTGATCGACATTATGGATTTTGATCACATGCCTATTTTTTATCAAAAACAAACTTTGCGAAAGTGTTTTTTATGGATTTTGATCATTTATTATGGATATTAGTCTAATGTATGGATTTTGATCATGATCCCAAAACGATTATTTTTGCCTTAAATCTGCTCTTAATTTTGAAATAAAACTACATAAATCAGAGAAAATCTTGCTTTGATTGGAGCTCTTTTTAAATGAGATCGCTCTTTTGAAGTGGAAAATTCCATAATTTACAACAATCAACGACAATTGCAGCAGAAATTTGTCGTCTTTTGGTACCTAAAACAAAAAGGCTAAAAAAACAAAAGTAAGTGCACGAGAAAGAGAAAATAACAAATGAAATCGCAATCTCGGAACGGCAAAGTGATCAGCTTAACCTAAAAGAAAGCAACATAAGCAAAAACAAGAAGTAAAAAATACAACACTACTCCAACTTAAAAGAGTCTCTATTGTGTTGTCTTGACTTTCAATTGCTCTTTCCTTGGCGTTTTCTATTTTCTAATATGTTTTTCCTAATTTTTCATTTCAAATTGCTTAGATATACAAGGTTTTTGTAAAGTGATTAAAATCCATAATTTTGATCATAATGCATACTGTGTGATTAAAATCCATAAAATTGCAAAAACCATGGCAAACCTTGTGATTAAAATCCAATTTTTTTAATACTTAACCAGAAAACTAATATTGATTGATATTTTTCGAAGCGTTTGTTCAAATCGCTTAACAATAGCCTATATTCGGACAGCTTTGTATTGTTTTTCCGCGTGTCGCCATTTTACTGTGCTTTTGTTTATGAAACATTTTGTAAGCGAAAATTCAATAAGGCCATTGTTGGAGTTGTGCGCTTGTGTCACTATAGATTTTATTGTCGAAAATAACTGGCTGTGAAATGTTTAAAAATAATATTTTGTCGAAATATTTAATTTGGTTATTTTTTTTTTTAATATGTGGATAAAATTTGTTTGGGTAAATCTCGTATAGGAAAAATTCGTTCAATCAGTGTATTTTATATGGGTTAAATGTTTTAAATTGTTTCGAAACAATTTTGCAAAGGTAGCGCTTTGAAAACAAACAATTCGGAGGCAGACTTTTGGCAAATAAAAAGTGCTGAGCTGAAAAAACGTTAAAAAAAGATAATAAAATTTAAATATATGTGTAAATAATGTGCTGTATAAACTTTATTTCGTTGTGTATCGTATTATAAAATGTATTTTAGAAATCTATTTATTCTATAAAATGAACTGAATGGTCTTTTCTTAAAACCAATAATTACTTTTGGATTTTCCCTTACTTACTCTTTCTTTGCGTTTCCTTGAATCTTGCCTTTTCAATTAATGAAAAGTAAATATTTTAATACCCAGGGGGTTATATTGTATTTCCAATTTCGGTGTGTATTATTTTTTATTAATAGTTTAGTAAATATCATTTTTTATATAAAATTGAAAGCTTTGGCGAAACATTCTAAAAGCAGGCCTCAAACAACTAAGTGGTTATTAATAATGCATACACTTGCACACTACTTACTAAGTACCTAAGGAAAATGTAGCCCATCGACACAAAATACAGGGTGTTCATTTACAGGATTTTTATGATCAAACCCATACTATTTTAAAAACGGCAAGTTTTTTTCAGACAAAAATATGCAATTTTAGCCTACAAATGATTAAAATCCATAATTTTAAAAACCACTGCAAAGGCTTTTTTAGGATGTGATCAAAATACATAATTTTGATCAAAATCCAAAATATCTCAAAAACCGTTGCAAAGTTCGTTTTAGACAAAAATACGCTTTTTCAGAAAATGATCAAAATCCATAATTTTGATCAAAATCCATAATTTTGATCAAAATCCATAATATTTTAAAAACCGTTGCAAAGTTCGATTTACTTAAAAATAAGCTTATTTAAGCATATGATCAAAATCCATAATTTTTATCACATAATTACGACAAATTGCACCAAAACTTCTTAAGGAAAATGTAGCTTACCGACACCGACATTTATAAGGTGTACAACTTCCTATATAGGATTTTTAAAATGATCAAGCCCATACTATTTTGAAAACCTTGGCAAGTTTGTTTTAAACAATAATAAGCAATTTGAGCCCACATATTATCAAAATCCATAATTTCAAAAACCACTGCAAAGTTCGTTTTAGACAAAAATGGTCTTTTTTAGGATGTGATCAAAATCCATAATTTTAAAAACCACTGCAAAGTTCGTTTTAGACAAAAATGGTCTTTTTTAGGATGTGATCAAAATCCATAATTTTGATCAAAATCCATAATATTTTAAAAACCGTTGCAAAGTTTGTTTTAGACAAAAATAAGCTTTTTCAGCTAATGATCAAAATCCATAATTTTTAATGCCCATAATAAATGATCAAAATCCATATTTTGTATATTTCTCTTAGGGTCCATAAAAAGCATGCTTGCATTGAAAAACAATTGTAAATCTTTCGACACCGAAATCAATGAAAACACTTCATTGGAAAGGAAAAGCTTATATGTATTGGAAAATCGAGGATATCCATTCCTAAGCGTAATTTTCCGGAATCGCGGCAACGGATTACATTAAGGAGTCGACGTGATGAGAATGAAGAGGGCATAAGTGCCAAAGTGTGGCAATTTCAGTTCGATCGAAAAATCGCGAAGGAATTTTGCCGATTCCTCCGAAATTGTAGATAGATTCGAGTAAGGGGTGGTAAAGGGGTGGTTTTTAAGTGTAGGGGTGGGGAAAGCTTGCGGACGACAAACTGCTGCCGCCTGTTCGCTGTGGCGGTGAAAGATTTCAGTTGGAAATTGCCTCGAGTGGCAGTTTAATACTATTAGATTGCTATAGAATCGTTTTTTAGCTACGCGGTCTTTGATTTGCATTTTTTCATGGGTTTATCCTGCATACACATAAAGAGTAGTTTTAAGGAATGCTTTAGATTTAATTTCTTTGTAAAATGGCGTTTATTTTTTCAAAATCCCACAATAAACAAGCAATTTATGGATTTTGATCATTTATTATGAATAATAAAAAAATATGGATTTTGATCGAAAATATGTTTTTTATCAGAGATTTTTAAACAAAATAATGGATTTTAATCGAAATTATGGATTTTAATCATGGGCTTAAAACACTTAATTTTTTCTGAAACAAACTTTGCAACGGTTTTTAAAATAGTATGGATTTTGTTATTTTCATTATACACATTACCTTAACGATAATAGAGTTTTGTGTTCTTTTGTATAAACTTAAAACAAACGCATGTGAACGAGAGAGAAAAAATAACAAATGCAATGGCAATCTCGAAACGGGAAAGTAATCAGCTTAACCTTAACAAAAAGTGACACAAAAAATATGCTAAAAATACTACTTTAACTAAAAAGAGTTGTGTTGTCCAGATTTTCAATTGCTTTTAGTTGCCTCTTTTATTTTTCATTATTAGCATTGATTTGCAAGGTTTTAAAACGATTAAAATGTATAGTCTGAATGTTAAAACACATGATTAAAATCCATAATTTTTTTTAAACCATTGCTAAATTAAAATCCATAATTCTGATCAATAACCATACTAATATTGATAAAAATCAATATTTTTTAAGATTTATCGCAAAGTTCATTTTAAGGAAAAGTAAGCATTTTAAGGCTATGATTAAAATCCATAATTTTGATCAATAACCATACTAATATTGATCAAAATTTTTAATTATTAAAAATCATTGCAAAAATTTATTTTAAGTAAAAATAATCGTTTTAAGGCTATGATTTAAATCCATAATTTCTATTCTAAGTAGTACTATTGATCAAAATCCATAATTTTTAAAAAATCATTGCAAACCTTTTATGTAAAAATAGGCGTTTTAAGGCTATGATAAAAATACATAATTTTAATCAAGCACCATAATTATATTGATAAAAATTCAAAATTTGTAAAAATCATCATAAGCGTTTTGATGCCATGATAAAAATCCATAATTTCAATCAAAGCCCATTATTTTAAAATTCATCAAAAAGCTTAAATACGCGTTTAAGGCTTAAAATCCATAATTTTGATCAATAACCATACTAATATTGATCAAATCGCATAACTTTTAAAAATCAAAAGTTAATTTTAAGTAATAATATGCGTTTTAATTAAAATCCATAATTTTGATCAATTACCGTACTAATATAAATTAAAATCCATAACTCTGATCAATAACCATACTAATATTGATAAAAATCCATATTTCTTAAGATTTAGCGCCAAGTTCATTTTAAGTAATAATATGCGTTTTAAAGCTATAATTAAAATCCATAATTTTGATCAATAACCATAACCATAGTAATATTGAATAAAATTTATAATTCTGTTTAATAACCATACTAATATTGATCAAAATTTTTAATTTTTATAATTTATTGCAAAGTTAATAAAGTGTTTTGAAGCTATGGCTGACCATTATAATATTGATCAAAATCCATAATTTTTATAAATCATCGCAAAGTTCATTTTAATAAAAATAAGCATATTGAGCCTATGATCAAAATCCATAATTTTAATCACAATCCATACTGTGTTTAAAATCCATATACAATTTATCAAAAAACTCGCATATACTTCATATACAACAAGGCAATACAAATGCGGTAACAAAGAACAGCAAAAGCGTCTGTATTAAAAACTAACTATATTTCATCTGGAGTGTTTATTTTTTCGCATCCCTTGAAAACGCGTTTTTAAAAAGCGAGCGTGACGTTTATTGAAAAAGCAACATCTGGCAACATTCGCGTTCGGTTGTTTTTCGTGTTTTGTTTTTTTCCAAATGCTTCTCTTAGTTTCGTTCGACTTTTTGGCCAAGAAAAGGTTTATTGCCCATTTTATATGTTACGAAAGTGGAAAGAGAGAAAAATGGTCGAAAAGCCCGAGAAGTCGTTTGTTTTTTTCGCCCGCCGAATGTGCGATTTCATGTATTATGAAACTCGATCTGATGCCTTTTTAATAATAGCCTATGAGGTAAGAAATAAGAGATGGGAGGATGTGTAATGAACAATATTTTTAGTACACCTCTCTGAGATTTTTTCTGTTGTCGTTAATAATTATTGCAGAAAATGATCAAAATCCATACTATTTTCAAAATCATTGCAAAGTCTGTTTCAGAAAAAATTAAGTGTTTTAAGCCCATGATTAAAATCCATAATTTCGATCAAAATCCATAATTTCGATCAAAATCCATAATTTTTATCAAAATCCATAATTTTTATCAAAATCCATAATTTTTGTTAAAATCTATTATATTTTAACAAAAATTATGGTTTTTGATCAAAATTATGGATTTTGATCGAAATTATGAGATTTTTTCTGTTTTCTTTAATAATTATTGTAGAAAATGATCAAAATCCATACTATTTTCACAATCATTGCAAATGATGCCTTTTTAATAATAGCCTATGGGGTCAGAAAGTAGAGATGGGAGGATGTGTAATCAACAATATTTTTAGTACACCTCTCTGAGATTTTTTCTGTTGTCGTTAATAAATATTGTAGAAAATTATCAAAATCCATACTATTTTCAAAATCATTGCAAAGTTTGTTTTATAAAAAATTAAGTGTTTTAAGCCCATGATTAAAATCCATAATTTCGATCAAAATCCATAATTTCGATCAAAATCCATAATTTTTATCAAAATCCATAATTTTTGTTAAAATATATTATATTTTAACAAAAATTATGGATTTTGATCAAAATTATGGATTTTGATTGAAATTATGAGATTTTTTCTGTTTTCGTTAATAATTTTTGTAGAAAATGATCAAAATCCATACTATTTTCACAATCATTGCAAATGATGCCTTTTTAATAATAGCCTATGAGGTCAGAAAGCAAGAGATGGGAGGATGTGTAATGAACAATATTTTTAGTACACCTCTGAGATTTTTTCTGTTGTCGTTAATAATTATTGTAGAAAATCATCAAAATACATACTATTTTCAAAATCATTGCAAAGTTTGTTTCATAAAAAATTAAGTGTTTTAAGCCCATGATTAAAATCCATAATTTCGATCAAAATCCATAATTTCGATCAAAATCCATAATTTTTATCAAAATCCATAATTTTTGTTAAAATCTATTATATTTTAACAAAAATTATGGATTTTGATTGAAATTATGAGATTTTTTCTGTTTTCGTTAATAATTTTTGTAGAAAATGATCACAATCCATACTATTTTCACAATCATTGCAAATGATGCCTTTTTAATAATAGCCTATGGGGTCAGAAAGTAGAGATGGGAGGATGTGTAATGAACAATATTTTTAGTACACCTCTCTGAGATTTTTTCTGTTGTCGTTAATAAATATTGTAGAAAATTATCAAAATCCATACTATTTTCAAAATCATTGCAAAGTTTGTTTCATAAAAAATTAAGTGATTAAAATCCATAATTTCGATCAAAATCCATAATTTTTATCAAAATATATAATTTTTGTTAAAATATATTATGGATTTTGATCGAAATTATGGATTTTGATCGAAATTATGAGATTTTTTCTGTTTTCGTTAATAATTATTGTAGAAAATGATCAAAATCCATACTATTTTTACAATCATTGCAAAGTTTGTTTCATAAAAAAATTATGATTAAAATCCATAATTTCGATCAAAATCCATAATTTTGATCAAAATCCATAATTTTTGTTAAAATCTAACATATTTTAACAAAAATTATCTAATAAAAATTATGGATTTTGATCGAAATTATGGATTTTAATCATGGGCTTAAAACACTTAATTTTTTATGAAACAAACTTTGCAATAATGATTTTGAAAATAGTATGGATTTTGATAAATAATTCCGATATAAAACATAATTTCGATCAAAATCCGTACTAGATACGTTGTACAAATTTTAATTGCAGATTAATGTTTTTAAATGTATGTTTTAACGGCACAACGAAAATAGTATTTAAAAACTTTTACGAGTAAAGAGAAAACATAAACAGTAAAACTGACAAAAAGGTAAACATATGCACATGAATATTCAAATATTTTTCGCTGAAAAAATTAGCATTTTCACATATAAAGGCCAGTTGGAAAATGTTTTTATTTAGTTTAAGCTTTTAACTTGCAAAACAGTTGATTGTTTGAAAATGTAGAAAGTATTTTTAATGAAAAAAATTAACATTTTTTTTATGAATACACTAGAGTACATTTAAAAAGTAATTATTTGAATAAATAAAAACAAAAAACCTTTAAACATAGAAACAACGGTCCCATTGGCAGGAAACTAACGGGAAAATCGAAAGAAAATCGAGTCGACCTTTTTTTTTTTAACAAATAAAAGTCGTCGGAAATTTTCCGGGTTCACATGTCTCCTGTCATCCCACACACACGCCAGTGTTTTGTTTAAACTGCGCACGTTTCTCGAATACTTCAATGTAATGAAATAGGTCCCGTCTCATCTAAAGTAAACTTTAAGATATTTGACACTTAAGTTCGTTTAAACAAAATGGAATTTTCATTTTCCATGCCGTTTAAAAAGTTTTCCTGTACTCTAAAGAAAAAAAAAACAAGAGATTTTGAGAGTATTAAAATGTTAAAAATATCGAAAGAAAAAACTTGGGACGATTTGTTGTGTTGTTGGGTGTTTTTCGAGAGGAAATCCTGGGTTAAGTTTTTACCGGTTTCCCAATAAACAGTGGATGAAGAAATAAATTGCATACAGTTTCTGCAAATATAAATTGCACCTATTAGATGCAATAAATACACACTTAGTTATAGTCCAGTCAAACCGTGGTAAAAAATAGCCTGACCTTGCGTACCGAGGCACTCTTTGTTTTTTCCATAAATCGATATCCTACCAAAAAGTGCGCCACTGATCGACTAGGAACTTTAGGCTAATCTGGTTGCCTAATTTAATTTCAGATTCTGTCAAAAAAAGTTGCCAGATTTTGTTTAAATTTAGCTTAATTACATAAATGACAAAATCAACTATGCAAGTTGTTAATTTGGCGTTTTATTAATTGTTGATTATGTCATTTTTGAAATTAAGGTAAATTCAAACGAAATCTGGCAACTTTTATGACAGAATCTGGTAAGTTACCATTAATTAGTGCATTTCTTAAATTTGTTTTTGTGTCAAAATTATAATTTTGTGCAAAATAAACTTATTTTGCTTTATAAATAATTAATTATATGCAATATTTGCCAAATTATTTTTAATCAAATTGTTTCTTTATCAAACTATTTTTTTATGGAATTATTTTTTATCAACTTATTTTTTTATTAACTTAATTTTTTATGAAATTATTTTTTTTTAATTATTTTCTTATGAAATTATTTTTTGTATCAAATTATTTTTTTTTATGAAATTATTTTTTTGCGCATATGCTATGTAGTCAGTTCATTAGTGGGGGATTTAAAATATATGATACCATAGACATATTAATGTCCATGTATGATACGAATTGTAAACTGAATTAAATTTAGGTTATATCAAATTTTATAAAATTCATATTATGTAAAACTTTAAAAGTCACTGAAAATCTCGTAAAGACAATGAAAAAAACAATGCCAAAACAATTGGTATACTACAAAAACAAACAAAAGGGTTAATTAATAAAAACCTTTTGACTATCGTGGTCAAAATACAACGTTGCCAAATTCTTGCTTCAAAGTTGATAAAAAAATAACTTGAAAAAAAAAGTTGCTAAAAAATAATTTCATTACAAAATAAGTTAATAAAAAAATAATTTGATAAAAAAATAAGTTGATTAAAAAATAATTTCATAAAAAAATAAGTTGATAAAAAAATAATTTCATAAGAAAATAATTTCATAAAAAAACAAGTTGCTAAAAAAATAATTTCATAAAAATTAAGATGATTAAAAAATTATTTCATACAAAAATAAGTTGATAAAAAAATTATTTCATAAGAAAATAATTTCATAAAAAATCAAGTTGCTAACAAAATAATTTCATAAAAAAACCAGTTGCTAAAAAAATAATTTCATAAAAAATTATTTGATAAAAAAATAATTTCATAAAAAAATTAGTTAATAAAAAAATAATTTGAAAAAGAAATAATTTAATAAAAAAATAATTTGGTAAAGAATGCGAATATATAATTAATATACATAAAGCAAAATAATAGTATATTATGTATCAAGTTTGATAAACGCCATTTTATAAACGAATTTAATTTAGGCACGAGCGAGCTTGCGAGCGAGTGCTTAAGTTAATGAGTGTATAGAAAAGTTTATAAACGAGGTGCATACTATACTTTTTCTACGACAAATACTTATTATTATCTTAAAATGATTTAAATCAAAAATTTGTATAGAGCGCCATCTATGAAACAACAGGGTAAACTGTCAAATGTCACATTTTTTCATTTTATAAACACAATTATAAAGGTTTTAAATCGAAATGTATCTTGAAAAATGACAGTTTTTCACAGTGAAAGTAAAGAATAGTACATTCTGTAACAAGTTTGGAATACAGCATATTCCGCTCGAGGAAAAATTTGACACACGAGCCGAAGGCGAGTGTGACGGTTTTACGAGAGTGGAATATGCTATTCCAAACGTGTTTCAGACATTATTTTCTCTACGACTACGTAAGAATAGTAACGCTTATATAATTTTAAACAGAGAAAAGAAACCAAGCAGTTTTTGACATTTAAGTTTTTTGTCTTGTCAAACCATTTTGTGCCGTCACAATTTTATAATGTAAATTATAATAAATTTAAACAAATGGTATGCCTAAATCTTTATTATAATTAAAAATAGTTATTTACACTAACTAATAAAAATAACATTGTAACAAATACAAAACTAATTTTACAAGTAATTGTATGATTAGAGGTGTCCCTCTATAAACTGTATGTTTCTTGGGATGAAAATAAAGTATTTTATTTTATTTATTTATTTATCTATGTCAACATCTATTCTTTTTCTACATTTTAAAGGTCTTTTTTTAAATTTTTTGAATCTGTCAAAACTTCAAAGCCGGTATAGTAGGTAACTGGTTTATCATTTTAATATCAAATTTATTATAATTTTGATTTGTATATTTGAAAAACAATAAATATAACCAATTTTTTGTGCCTAAACCTTAATTATACAACTGCTATTATTTTTAATTAATAAATAATACAGTAATATTTAAATATTTTTAAATTTTTTACGTTTACTAAACAGTCAGGAGATGTCGTTACTTGTGACCATTCTTAACCAAGAGTAGGAATATTCTCGCACAGTATTGCAGAAAAACATCCTTTCTATGATCAAAAATTACACTAGAATGTTACTATTCTTAAGTAGTCGTAGAGAAAATGGTTTATGAGGACTTTACAGTAGAGTCCGTGCCAGAATTTAAGTTATAGTTTACTGCCGGCGAAATTAAAAGGTCAGTACAATGTTCATATAAACTTTTCAAATATTGCCGTTGAGAAACTATTTAATATTTTTGTATTTTTGTATTGAGATAATAAAATAATTTTCACATTTAGTATTATTTTACATGAAAGGCACTTTCTTTTAACGATTGTATGACATTTGACAACTGTCAACTAACTTAAAACTAACTTCAGCCCGTGATTAAAAACCTGTTGCTAACTTCAGCCCGTGACTAAAGCGCCGTAAAGCTACAACTTGTCGATGTGTATTTAAAAGGTCACTCAGTGTCATGGAAACATGTACGATAAAGGGCGTTTTAAAGGTGGGAGTAGAAAAATTTATTTACTTTTTATTTTGACACAAACGGCACCTCATACACTTAGTCTAAGGGAAGTGCTTTTGGATTTATTTACACAAATTGAATGTTTAAAGTTTAACATGTGAACTTGTCCTAATTTCATCTGAGTAAACAGAAAAAAAAATAATTTTGTGGTTATGGAGTTTTTAAAATAGGTACTAAATTTTCATTCCTGATGGTAATAGCTGAATGAGTAAATAAATATAGAATGGTATAAGGGCATATTTATTTATTTTTTGCAAGAAAAATTGTTAGTAACAATTTACGCAAAAATGGGTAAAAAGTATAGTTGGTTAAAATAAAAAAAATGTTTTTTATCTTATGTGCCTTTTTGCAAATATTTCGCAAACGGTACATTTTATGATGAATTATTATAGTAACATTTTGTACCTCTTTTAATAATCCACAATTACAAAAATATAGAGCTCGGTGCGACTAACAAGAGCCACCCAGTAAAAGAATTCGACTGAACTGAACACTGTTTGTTTTTTGGTAATTCAAAGTTTTTGCTGAGACCCCTTTTATATACTAATTAGAGTTGGCTTGTTAATGCAAAGTTTGGTATTGAAGGTTGATTTTCGCGGCACCCATTTATCATTGCTATTCGGGATGTTGTTGACACGTATTCAAACATTATATACACATAGATAGGACATGTGCAATACGATGTTATCTAAGGGGACATCAAAGTCCCCAAACTAGGCGAAATAGGGGAGGTTATATGAATGTATAGAGAAATGTCAATAAATAAGCTTGAATGGCTTGAAAAGAGTTTGACGTGAATTTTGCACACTTAATTAGTTCATATACAGGGCATTTTCCGAATAATCCTTATAAGTCTTCCCAAAATAAATCTACCACATCCAAATGGATTATATAATGAATTTACAATTTTTAACTAAATAATTTCCAAAAAATGTCGATTTTTATAACATGCCGAAAAGTTTGGGGGTATGCTAAAAACACTTAATACCATTTTTAAAAGGTTTGGCAATGTACAGAATTGCTTCGTGGTTTTAATACCTTCCGTTGAACGTATATAAAGTGCATTCCAATTGATTTTTCCACCAAATATTTGAAATAAACAGTTTCTTTTAATTCCCATGCCAAATGCAATTATTTAAATGGTTTACAAACCCTGAAATTCCAATTTAACTTTAACAAAAGCGTTTTTTACTGGATAAACTTAATTAAAAAAGAGTGGAACATACAGGATGTGCATAAAATTAATAGTTTATAAATGTTTGCACCCAATTATATTTTTTTGTGTGTGATTACATAACTAGGGCATGATAAAATAAGGATGCGTTTCATAAAATGTTACAAGAATAGATTACAAGTGATATTAAAAGAAGTTTACTATAGTATATATACTTTATTTTGAAATGTCAAATCTGTTCAAATATTTAATTTAAATCATTTTTAGATCATTTTTTGAAGAAAAAGTTTAGTATGCAACTCGTTTATAACCTTTTCTAGACACTCGCAAACTCGCTCGTGCCTAATTAAAATTCGTGACTAAAGTGGCGTTTATCAAACTTGATACAAAATATTCTAATATTGTGTAAAAAATTGCAAAGCATTTTTTTAAATTGCCAACTAATAAAAACCACTAAATTTGGTTAAAATTTGTTTTGTGGCTTTCTGGTGGTTTTTCAATATAGTACATATACGAGGTGTGTTCATAAAATAACGGAAATTGTTAAATTTCGCGGGTTCGGAGGGTCCGGTTGTCATAAAATTTTATTTATTATGTTGGTATACGTGCCCCCAAAGTATGATAAAGAATTTAGCTGTTTTCATTGTTTACTTTGTTTGTGGCAGCCGCTAAGGTTAGACGTGTTTTATGAGCTCGGCGATTTTTCGTTCGTTAAAAGAAATGGATCAAAGAATTTGTATCCAATTTTGCTTAAAAAATGAAATAAATTCTGTGAAATGTTAACAAAGGCCTATAGTGAGTCTGCTATAAGTAAAACAAGTGGTATAAGAGTTTCCAAGATGGCCGTGAAGACGTGAAGATGACGAACGCCCCGAACGCACAAGCACATTAACAACCGATAAAAACATGGAAAAAGAGGAAGAAATGGTTATAATCCATCAGAGAAGTCGCTAATGATGTTGGTGTATCGATTGGCTCATCCCATGAAATTTTTTAGAATGTTTTGGGTATGAAACGCTTGGCAGCAAAATTTGTTTTAAAATTGTTAAATTTTGAACAAAATTTTTGGCCAAAAACAATACTGTAATGCCCCAGCCTCCATATTCGCCAGACATGCCTCTGTCTGACTTTTTCCTATTACCAAAAATAAAGAGAACCTTAAAGGGCCGTCGTTTTGCAAGCATAGATGACATTAAAAGCGCATCGCTGAAAGAACTAAAGGCTATCTCAAAGATCGAGTTTTAGAAGTGTTTCGAGTATTGGAAGAAGAGCTGGCACATGTGCATAATATCCAATGGGAACTATTTTGAAGGCGACAACATTAATGTAGACGAATAAATAAATATTTGTTTCAAAAAACGAAAATTCCCGATATTTTCTGAACACACCTCGTACTATTATATTGCTGTAATAAAACCTAATAATTGTACTAAACCAAGCTTTTATTATAATTTGATTTTATTTAATACATGTTTATCAGGAAAATTGTTTATTAATGTAGTAGTTCTTGTTGTTAAATATTTCCAATATTTGTTTAATAATTTCTAAAAAAAATTATAATTACAATATACTTAAAGTAAAAATGTGTTATAACGCAACCTTTAAGTGTATTTCCAACATCTGGTTTCTGGTTATGTTCATAATTTCCTAAATCAAAGTTTGAAAATCGCGGTAAAGTACATAGATACTAGAGGCTCGATTTTAAATTTAAAACATAATTTTAGGAAACATAAAATAAACTGCTCCCTCTCACTTACTCCTCGTTCTTGCCCTATTTTCTTGTAATATTCACTTGTAAGTGTTTTTGTAATATTTTGTGGACATTCAAATTTTATCAATTTAATTTATAATATTTGTTAATAGTATCATTCAAACCTAAATTAACAACTTTTTGCGTAAATCGTAATATTTACAATTTGATTAATAACAGCCAATACACTATCACATAAATAACATGTTACATATGTGCCTGAACGCTATACATTCAAATGAAATGGACATGTTAACAAATAATGGCCCAAATAATAACTAATTAACTTTAAAATATTGAATTCGCGTATAAAATCATATATAAAGGCCCCTATTATTAATTGAATAAATCAAAATTGAATTTCAATTGTTAAAACCGGTCACGTAGGGTGAATTGATGAAATATTTAATAATCATAATTAATTTAATCGAACAATACGTTTTTGCTTGCACGCTGTTTTTCATATCTATAGGCAATCAAATGTCACATGTGTTTTGCTAGTTGCATAATAACCAAATATTACATGAAAGTCTGTAGTCAATTCCATTTAAGAATGGAGTAGATGTCGCTGCAAAACGAGATCGGTTTAAACAGGAGAACGCGGTAAATTTAAATATAATGGCAGTTGTCGCTGATAGAATATTATTATGTTACAACAAATTTGGACAAATAAAAAATAATTTACTATACTAATTAAGACCTTTAGACAGAAAAAATATATGTATTGTATTATTTTTAGAAAATAAGACGAAATTAACCTTAATTATTCGAAATGTCAATGGGATTTTTTATGTGAATAATACACAGTAAAAAAAAATCAACTCTAAGCAACACTTATTAGAGTTCACACAGGTCCACACTAAATATATAGTGTTGTTTTATAACACTACAATTAGAGTTAATTTGTAGTGTAATTTTCCCCAAGTAAGCAAGTACGATTTAACACTATAGCACTGAGGATAAAGTAATTTTACACTGTATTAAAAAGTGTTAATTTACCTAAAATCGTGTATTTCTACACTTCCTGGGTAAAATCCCACTTTTGTTCAGTGTACATTAACACTACTTTGGAAAAGTTCTAATTTTAGAAAGGTACTTTTACTCTTTTAGTGCAAACTTCTAGTGTAAATTAACACTATTATTTGAGTAAAACCTATTGTTGGTAGTGAATAAAACGAAAAGGTAAATAAAGAGAAACATTTATTTGGAACAAAAATCTATATAATATAATTTTATATTTAAGTCGTATGGCTGGCTTAAGCAAAATGGTTCCTTAAAACGTAAAAGTTTTAGATCAATGCAATGTTTTACTGGCTGTCAACTTGTAAGCAATGAATTATCTTGAGAATTCAGTAATCCATTTTTCTGTTATAAAAAATGGGTGATCCCATTGGTAGAGAGGCGTCAGGCGGCTGTATGTCGGGGATTTACCACACGTGTACAAATTTTCCATAATATTAATAAAAATGTAGGTATAGGTTAATATAACAACCATTACGGTTGAAAATAAAGAGTAAATCAAGTGTGTATGTATTTATATTATTAATGTTACAAGTACCCGACCTACTGCCGGAAATTATTGATATATAATATAGGTCGGGTATGGACATCCTTTTAACATATTGGTATTTATTGAGTATTAAGGCTTAAAGAAAAAGGACTTACCAAAAAATAAGAATGTCCCATTATGGGTTCACCATAATTAAAATCTAACTGAACAAAAATGCCACACTTCCACAACGCGGTATCTCCGGATATGCACTGCGTAGGTAGATAGGTACCAACCAAACATTTTAAAACGCATTTCGGTTATTACCAGTTTTTTCAGTCTATTTTGCCACTATTGGTGTAATTTAACTTTTTAATTGTGATACAATTTGCACTATGTAGTAGTGTAAAGAAAAAATAGCTCTTAGTAAAATCAAAACAGACAAAGAAATTAGCATGTGTACATTTTGTCACTATTTAAGGGGTAATAAACACTCGCATTAAGTTTTTCTACCCTTTTGATTTATTTTAATAATAAATAGTGTGAATGTACCAATGAATAATGTTCATATTCTTTAAATGTGTTTAATAAAGTTAATAAGCACTAAATGCTACCTAGTGTATTTTGTTGTGTAACTTTTACACTTACAAATCAACTCTAATATTTTTACCCCTACACTAAAAAATTTACACGGGCAAAATTTTTTTACTGTGTAGTGGAAAAACTTCTTATTTTGGCGGGTATTATCAAATTTTTTGTTGACATCCTGTATTTATGTTAAAATTTACCCAAAACTCCTTAGATCCTTGTATAATTTCACAAGTTAAATTTCCATTTGCACCTTTGTACAAATAAAAGGAAGTAAATTAAATTTGAAATAACCTGCCTGAAGCCACGCAGAAGAAGAAAAAACTTAAAATTCAGTCGTAAATTAAAAACGTTGAACATTACTCTTTTAGGACGTTTTGCTCGTGAAACCAAACCATTAAAAAAGCCCATTCATAAATAATAAATACAAGGAAAGAATAACGTGTGCAGTAAAGTGCACAAGTACGCATACTAAGCAGGTCACGTTCATATTTTCTATACTACATTGTGAAAAAGTAGTTTTTAGGTAAAATTATTAATTAATAATTGGAAATTTATATTGCTTGCGAAGGCATTATTTCTATAGAAATAACATAATATTATTGTTATTTGAACTTGTAGTGTTGAAAATTTAGCAGATATTTTTTCCCAATATATTCCTTTTTTACGCCTGTACGATTTTAATCTTCTCCTTTCACACTCAAAGGAGAGAAAATGGCGAAATTTCTTTTTCCCCGACAAATTCTTGCATACGGATTCCCTTATTCACATTATTTTATCGAAGTATTTTTCTATTATAAATATTTCTTGCTGTCCGTGATTTTGTGCTGCTAAAATTCCGAATTTACTTCAATCAATCATGGTGTCTAGTTTAATTTCCTTTTGCCAGACGAATATGGAATATGAGTTAATAATTTCGCTATTAATCTTAATAACAGACATAAAATACAATATTTAAATTCAAATAAATATTAAAAAAACGCTCATTTTTATACCCCAATAAGTTTTATGTTGAGATTATGTTTATTGATCATTTTAGTGTGCAATTGCATAATAGCCTTTGGCAAAATATTTATTATAAAATTATTGTTTCATGCATAATAAATATTTAACAAGAAAATAAATATTAATGAACAATATAAATTTAAATTTTTGTAATGAAGTTGTGGATTGGTTATGTTTATTTTATTATTTTAGATATAGTACGAAAATATGCATGGATTCCAATTTATTTTTATGGATTTTGATAAATAATAGTATGGTTATTGATCAAAATTATGGATTTTAATCGTAGCCCCAAAATGCTTATATTTTTATTAAAATGAACTTTGCGATGATTTTTAAAAATAATGGATTTTGATCAATATAATTATGGTGTTTGATTAAAATTATGTATTTTTATCATTAACATATCATTATTATTATTATCATTAAAACGCCTATTTTTTACATAAAACGTTTGCAATGATTTTTTTAAAATTATGGATTTTGATCAATAGTACTACTTAGTATAGTTATTGATCAAAATTATGGATTTTAATTATAAACTCAAAACGCATATTTATATTTGTCGATGATTTTAAAAATAATGAAATTTGATCAACATATGCATGGTTATTGATCAAAATTATGGATTTAAATCATAGCCTTAAAACGATTATTTTTACTTGGAATAAACTTTGCGATGATTTTCAATAATTAAAAATTTCGATCAATATTAGTATGGTTATTGATCAAAATTATGGATTTTAATCAGAACTTTAAAACGCTTAAAATGAACTTGGCAAGTTATGGATTTTGTTTAATTTTTATTTATTTTATCATAGCCTAAAAACTCTTGTTTTCCTTGAAATAAACTTGGTAAAAATATGGATTTTGATAAATATTAGCACTGGCATTGTTTACATTAAGGTCGAATTTCCCTGTAATTAGGCATACATTTGTCAGTACAATAATCCTTAAGGAAAACCGATATCCCATGCTTTAAATGGTGCATTAATATATTTGCTAGCTATATAGCATATATGCCGCCTGTCTCGTTACCATTGACAGATCGCTGTTTTATCGACTCACATACGGCACCGCAAACGTACACGTATTTTAAAATGTAACGGAGTTCTATCATTTTTATGGATTTTAATCAAAACGCTTGTTTGTGTCTGAAACGAATTTTGCGATTTTATGGATTTTGATCAACCTACTAAAAAAAAAATCGGAGTTAAGCTTCAAATTTGTTGTTTTTGTTTATAACGTATTTTGCGTATTTACCTAAAATATTAGATATCAATATCAATAAAAATAAATTGATGGAGACTTTGACTTTATTAAAGGATATTTCCATAAATTGGGAGAAATTTAATCCGGAAATCCTTGCAAATTGACAGAGACTTGATGAATAATTCATCATGGAATTCGATATAATTTCAGGAACAAGATGTTTCATAAAATTATATTATGTATATCGTTCTCTATGTTTGAATATACTTTAATTTTACTAACTCGAAAACACTAAACATTTATGTATGCATTTATTGATATGCATATTTTTATTGCGAATTAATGTAACAATTAGCCAAAGGCTATATTAATATAGTTGAATGATTTCAATAAAATTTATATTTGGGCAAATGTTTTCTACGTATCTTTATATAATAAAGAACCTGTTTATTTATAAAACTGTCCAGAAACTTTATAAAAACCTAAAACCAACACAATAAACGTGTTTGTTTTTATTTGAGTCAAACTGCTATATAGAAAAATAAAACAAAACTTAAAACAGCAAAGAAAACCACTGACAATATAAAATATAAAGCAATACTGTATCTGAGATTTTATTGGAAAAATTTAAGGCTCTAAATGTTGTGTCTACAATTGCATACACCTATTGTGTTTGGATTTTAAATCTTCAAAGCTCACAAAATAAAGGTTGAATGAAAATTTGATTGTAAGGAAAAACAAGGTTTTTGGTAGCTGAAAATACATAAATAAATGAGGTTTCTCCATTTGATTAAATTTAAATCGTAGGAAATTTTACTTTGATGTTTTAGCGTCTCTATAGTCAAAGTTTGCTTTTGTGTTCCAGTACAATATTATTTTTACTTGAAATGGTATGGATTTTGATAAATTATAAAAATTATGGATTTTAATCATGTCCTTAAAATGCTTGTTTTTGTCTCATACGAATTTTGTGAATAATTATTTTTTTATGGATTTTGATCACTTAAGTAAGATTTCATGAAAAATAAAATGTTTTTACCAAATTATGATAACAAACTGGATTATATTTTTATACAATAAAAAATTTCCACTTATAAAACTAAGCTCACATTTTTTTCAAACTTGTTTTCTTGTATAAAGTTACAGGATTTTAAAATACACTCAAAGTAGACAGCAAAAAGGCAGACAACATAATTGCTCCACAAAATAAAAATCCCTAAAATCTACTCTTACACAGGAAAATTGCTGTTTACACAATGCATTAAATTTTTACGTTGCGAAAAGATTTATACGGTGAGTGCACAAATTGTGTACAGTTGTGGACAAAAGTATCATCTTTAAACTGGGCGATTAAAATCCATATTTTTAAAAAATAAAAATAAGCATTTTAAAGGTGTGATTAAAATCCATACTTTTGATCAAAATCCATAAATTTATTTAAAAAAATAAGACTATAATTAAAATACATACATACTTGAGTCGGCAACGGTACAAATATGTAAGTAAACGTAAGGTAGCAAATATAATACGAGAAATCTGAAGGAAATATATAGAAAACCTCTCAGCATTCGATTTGATTTTTATTCCATTTTTAAAGTCGCGCCTTTTGCGATATTGAAAATATGTTTTATAATGGAATAAATCTACATTATCGTTTGGATTCTGGTTCTGCTTTTAATTTCCTATTTTTGTGATTTACTGTAGTGTTGGAAAAGAGGTAGAAAAAGTGACTTAGGATAGAATCAAGATTTGTTGCATTTTGATGTATTTCAGAAAAATTGTATTTGAATTTAGTAATATTTTATATGAAGTATTTGAATATATCCTTTTTATCCCTTTTTATATTATATACGAGGTGTGTTCAGAAAATATCGGGAATTTTCGTTTTTTGAAACAAATATTTATTTATTTGTCTACATTAATGTTGTCGCCTTCAAAATAGTCCCCATTGGATTTTATGCACCTGTGCCGCCTCTTCTTCCAATAATCGAAACACTTCTAAAACTCGATCTTTGGGATAGCCTTTAATTCTTTCAGCGATGCGCTTTTAATGTCATCTATGCTTGCAAAACGACGGCCCTTTAAGGTTCTCTTTATTTTTGGGAATAGGAAAAAGTCAGACAGAGGCATGTCTGGCGAATATGGAAGCTTGGGCATCATTACAGTATTGTTTTTGGCCAAAAATTTTGTTCAAAATTTAACAATTTTGGAACAAATTTTGCTGTCACGCGTTTCATACCCAAAACATTCGAAAAAATTTCATGGGATGAGCCAATCGATATACCAACATCATCAGCGACTTCTCTGATGGTTTATAACCATTTCTTCCACTTTTTCCATGTTTTTATCGGTTGTTAATGTGCTTGTGCGTTCGGGGCGTTCGTCATCTTCAACGTCTTCACGGCCATCTTGGAAACTCTTATACCACTTGTAAACTCTTGTTTTACTTATAGCAGACTCACTATAGGCCTTTGTTAACATTTCACAGAATTTATTTCATTTTTTAAGCAAAATTGGATACCAAATTCTTTGATCCATTTCTTTTAAAGAAAGAAAATCGCCGAGCTCATAAAACACGTCTAACCTTAGCTGCTACCGACAAAGTAAACAATGAAAACAGCTAAAGTTTTTATCATACTTCGGGGGCATGTATACCAACATAATAAAGAAAATTTTATGACAACCGGACCCTCCGAACCCGCAAAATTTAACAATTCCCGCTATTTTCTGAACACACCTCGTATTTATATTTAAAAAAATTGGTAAAAAGTCTAAAAAATTATAGCCTGTCAAACTTTTATGATAAATACTTTATTTTTTACTATTATCTCCAAAAATTCATAATACATAATATGTTAATAAAATATACACCAACAAAATTAATAGATTTTTAAAATCGACGTTTTCATATAATTTAATTTATAAAAATGTTAAGCATGGAAATGCCTGGAAGTGAACAGCACAAAAAACATGCTCACTTCAACTTTATACACATCGATCATCTTTAACACCCTGTCGCATCCAGATGCTCGATTGTTACCCATTTTATGTCATTTACGGTATAACAGAAGGTCGAAAATAATATCTATCGTTTTATTGCTTGATTAATTGACTTTAACCATTATAAAATTAACAACTTTCCTTATAAATAATTTTATACGAAATATGGATTTTAATCATGGCGTCAATTAAATTATTATTGCTTGAAATTAATTTTTTGATGGTTTAAAAAATATGGATTTTAATCATTACCCTAAATAAAATGCTTGTTTTTGTCCAAAATTATTTTTTTTGTAAATTTTGGTTTTAAATTAATACTCATGGCCTCAAAATGCTTGATTTTGTCTAAAATAAATTTTGTGATGGTTTTTGCAATTTATGGATATTACGAGTAGTATGGTTATTTATCAAAATTATGGATTTTGATCATAGCCCTCAAAATGCTTGTTTTTGTCTAAAGTTTATTTTGGAATGATTTTTGTTAATTTATGGATTTTAATCAATATTGGTTTGGATTTTGTTTAAAATTATGGATTTTGATCATGGACTCAAAATGCTTGTTTTTGTCCAAAATGGGTTTTGCAATGGTTTTTATATATTTATGGATTTTGGATATTGATCAAAATTATGGATTTTGATCTATACTCAAAATGCTTGTTTTTGTCTGCTATGAATTTTCTTAGTACACCCTGTATATTATAAAATTTAGTCTAAAAACGGAGTTTTTGTGCAAAGAAAACTTTTAGAACTTTTTCCCATCTTTTTACTAACAAACTTAAACATTAGACTTCATTGCTTGATTAATTGACTTTAACCATTATAAAATTAACAACTTTCCTTAAAATAATAACATAAAAAAATGAATTTTTTTTATGGTTTAAAAAAAATATGGATTTTGATCATTGCCCCAAAATGCTTGTTTCTGTCTAAAATTAATTTTGCGATGGTTTTTGTCAATTTATGGATTTTAATCATGGGCTCAAAATGCTTGATTTTGTCCGAAATAAATTTTGTGATGGTTTTTAAAAAATTTTTTGTATTTTTATTAGTATGCTTATTAATCAAAATTATGGATTTTGATCATGGACCTTAAAATTATTGAGTTGGTCTAAAATTGATTTGGGAATTATTTTTGTTAATTTGTGGATTTTTATCAATATTGGTTTGGATTTTGTTTAAAATTATTTTGATCATGGCTTCAAAATGCTTGTTGTCCAAAAAGGGTTTTGCGATGGTTTTTATAAATTTATGGATTTTGATCAATATTGCTTTGGATATTGATCAAAATTAGGGATTTTGATCTATACTCAAAAGGCTTGTTTTTGTCTGCTATGAATTTTGTTGTGTTGAAAAATTTATGAATTTATTTTTATTTTCCCACTTTTAAAGTACACCCTGTATATTATCTAATTTAGTCTAAAAAACGGAGGTTTTGTGCAAAGAAAACTTTTAGAACTTTTTCCCATCTTTTTACTAACAAACTTAAACATTAGACTTGTCATTTGTATACAAATGACTCTTGTAAAGTTTGACACCTTGTGTTATCATGAATTTGAGAAATGAATATTAAAGTTTTCAGACTACTTAAAATTTTACAAAGGTAAATTCAATTGTTACATTGTAAAATGTCTTTTTGAAATCTGGGTGGATTTTAATATACACTTTTAGTAATTTTTGCGTTGTTATAATTAATTTTTTTTGTTAGATAAAGTTGTTTTAGTAGAAAACAAAAACGAGTAAAAAACTGTATCTCGCTCTCCCGAAAGTTGCAAACTTTAATTATTAAATAATTTTCAACTAAAAAATAATCTAACTTTTGATAATGTTCGACTTTTATTCTTTATTGCTAAAGTTGTAGAATGAATATAATTTGTTTTCATTAAAATCCAACCTGTAATTATTTTCACAAAGTTAAATTTTTATTCATAAAATTTTTATGGATTTTAATTTTTGCTTAAAATGGATTTTGCGATGGTTTTTAAAAATGTATGGATTTTAATCAATATACTATATATTAGGATATTAGGAACAAAATTTGTGAAATTATTAAAATACAATTTATATAAACATAATCCATATAAAACTTATCAAACTTTTTGTGGGTGTATTTTTAGGAAAATTACAAAAGTTTGAAATCCCGAATGTGTCATATAGGGGATATAAAAACTTTGAGACTTTTATTAAATTTTCTTATTTATTTTACATTGTGTGGAATAAAAATTCACTTTGGAATATATAATCATAATTTAGCTTATCTTATCATATTCTTCCAATTATTCAACAATGTTATATTTGATAAAGCTTGGCAGCTTTTAATAAGATTTAGGCAAAAACTAGCTGCATTAAATATTTAAACATCAAGCTTAAAATTAGCTAGCTGCTTTTCACAAACCCTGACATTTTAATGCTAAATTAGGCCAGATAAAAGTTAGTGGATATGAATAATTTTGGGGTAGTTTATGAGGAGGTGAATTTAAATTTAGCATTTTTGTTTTAAACTGTTTTAATTTCGTTGGAAAATATAATAGGTATTATATTATATTTTATATTATATTATGTATTAAGTTTTATAAATGCCATTTTAGTTACGAGTTTTATTAGGCACGAGCGAAGCTTGCGAGCGAGTGTTTAATAAAAATGATTGTCTAGAAAAGTTTATAAAGAGGAATTTAAAGCCAATTTTTGACATGTCAACTGTCAACGAATAACATTTTCTTTACTTTCATTGTGAAAAACTGCTTATATATCGAATTAAACGGTCCATTTTCAAGGGATCCATTTCGATTTACACATAAAAATGTCAAATTTGACATAATACAGATTCTCAAGTTGGTTACTCTATTGTTTTATAGATTTCGCTCTATACAAGTATTTAATTTAAATCAATTTTATATAATAATAAGTATTTGTCGTAGAAAAAGTATAGTATTCAACCCGTTTATAAACTTTTCTAGACACTCATTTAATTAAGAACTCGCTCGCCAGCTCGCTCGTTTCTAAATTAAATGTATCAAACTTGATACATAATATATGATTAATTGAAATGTGCTTTGGTAAATTAATAGTATACCTACATTTATTAAAATTTAATCCTTCTAAACTAATCTTTAGGCGTTAAAAGAATTTTATATGAGGACATTTCATGAAAAAAATACACCAGAAAGAATAAAACATTAAGGGAAAATTTCATAATGGAAAAAATATATTAAAAATGTTAGATCCAATTAGGGACCACACAGTAAAATTTTTTTATGTATATTTAACATATTTCTTGTGTCCACTCAAATTTTTTAGTTTTTTTTTATTTTTATTACTTATGTTAATTTTTAACACAACAGAATGTGTAAAAGAAAATTAATTTATGATATTTTTTTTACATAACTTCAAAGTTAATTTAACAAATCCTGTTGTGTCAATTTTATTTTTTTAATGGTTATTTTAACCTAAACTAATAATTAATATGATTTAAAATCTGTATAACTTTAACATAATTAAATATGTTAAATTTATTTATATTTTATTTATTTTTCACAAAAAAGTGTTACTTTAACATATAACTTTCTGTTGATTTTACACATAGTATGTCTCCAATAATTATTTTAATTTGTTATTTTAACAATATTTTGTAATTAATTTTTACAATATTAATTGTTTATTTTTATTTATTTTAATAAAATATTTAAATTAATATAAGAATATTAGTTTTTGGGCAAAAAAATAAAACATGTAAGTATGTAATAATAATGATTTATTATACTACAACATAATTTTAAAAAAGGCCATAAAATATAAATCCATGCCATAGGGTAAACGGTCAAACATTTCTGGGGATACAAACGTTATGTAAGTAAAAAAAAACATTATCATAGCAAACTTACCTTTAAATTTTGTTAAACACACGCTATAGTAAAGCACACTTAACTTTATAATTATGAATTCGAATTAACTATCATCAACCGACTAAACCGATTTTAATCGAAAGAAGGCGAAAATTAGCGAATTAAAAGAATAACATTTATATTTAAGTGGAATTGAATACAAAAAAATACTCAATTGTTTTAATTTGATTAAACATTTTCTGTACTCTGCTAATATTTAACAAATATTTTTGAGTTAGATTAACACTTGTTTAGGAGTTATTTAAACTAATGTATTATATTGAAATTAACATAATTTTCTCGTAACATTAACTATATTATTATACTACAATGTGCAAAAAAATATTATTTAACATTCTTATTTGTGTAGGACCTTTTAACACATTAATGTTTGTTAAATCTTTTGAAATTTTAAGATTTTAATCATTATAATTTTTGTATCAAGTAACATATATCATTTATGTTATAAACACTACAAAATTTATGTAAATTTTTACATTTTCTATTTAACAAAAAAATTTATAAATTTTTAACTGTGCACGCGGTAAGAGTGGACATTATTATTTCACATGAAGGGCACTTTATTTTAACGATTGTTTGACATTTGACAACTGTCAACTAATTTAAAACTAACTTTGCCCCGTGACTAAAAACCTGTTGCTAACTTCAGTCATGTACGATAATGAGCGTTTTAAAGGTGAGAGTAGAAAAATAAACTAACATATTTACAAAAAAAAATACTTTCTAAGATTGTTTACAAAATTTGGTGTATTTAATATAAGCGTTATTTTAATGCCAAACTAACTGTTTTAAAAACATACCTACTAGTTGAGCATTCATAAAGTTAAAAAAAATAATCTTTTTTAAAAATGTTATGATATTACCATTTTTTTTAACACGCAACATAAGAAAGATAAAATTTCAAAAAAATGAATTATTTTAAGAAAAAAGAAAGACACAAAACGTCGAAATATTTCTTCAAGTAACGGACATTTAAAAATTGATTTATTTAAAACTCAGCATTTTTCTCTCTCCCTCCTTCTTTTAAAATGTGCAAGATGTTTTAATGTAAATTTTCAGTATTTTCATAATAACTGACACAAGGTTCTTTTAAGGAACAGCAAGGGATCATAGTTTGCATAATACCAAATTAATATGTATGACAAGAAGTGACTGCTTAAAATATAAATTGTGGAACGTGTCCAAAATTAATAGCAAATTTTAATTTCCTAAAAAATTGCGTCAACTCAAAAATGTATGTATCAACACGTAACCCTCAAATATGAATTTATCAAAATTTATTTTTAAAAACTGACATAGTAGGCCTTGTATTTTGTAATAATATGGCGTATTTTGCTCCTATAGGAAATACAGTTTATCAAGATCTACACTTTAAAACAAATCCGGTTAAAATCGCACAATAAATAAAGATTTTACAGGGGTGAGTCGCAAACAAATGGGTCACACTGTATATATACGACGTTTGGTTTTCATTGGGCCCCCCTGTATGTTGGATGCATTTTAAATTAAATACAGCCAGTCATTGACAGGTTTGTGCATATATACATAAGTTTATTAAATATGGCTTTTTAACATTAAAATGTTATTTTATCTGTACTAAACAGACTTAACCATTTAATTTATTCGGCTACACGTCAATTTTAATGCTTTCAATGGCTTCGGGGTTTGCCTTTAATATCCCGATTAGAGAGCAGAATTTCGACTTGTTGTCTTTCTATTCATATTAAAAGCCATTTAGTTTTAAAATAAGTTCAATATTCTCTGTAAACATATATGATAACAGCTGTTATGTTTTGAAGCTTAACACTTTAGTGTTAACTGTTTTTGTTGAACAATGCCTTAATTATGTTGTGTCTGGCAATAATTTTAATTACCTACAATGTTTTTTTTAATAATCCCTCAGTTTTTTCAGCATACGGTGTATGCTAACGGCTAAATAATTACGGGAGTAATACAGGGTGTTTCACATTTGTTGTCCATTATAAGTTTCTGGGGAACGGAAAAATATATCAATTTAAAATTTTAAAAGCGTTTATAATCTAAGTCTATTTTTATATTGAACAAAATTCCACTTTCGGTTTAACCACATAAAATTCTGAGTAAAATAGTTATCAAGTTATCAAATGCGTCAATCAAAAATAGCCTTTGCCCTTATTATGCCCTTATTTTGTTTGAGGGTAAAATTTTTGAAATCTTAAAACCTTGTTACTTAAGAAAAACCATGGCAAATTGGGTTAACTTGAAACGTAAATAACATTTTTATTTTAAATGTAACACCCTGTATGTTTTTACATAATCAAATAGGAAATTGAAAAACATTTTAAATGATCTAACTGTTCCCTATACCTAAATGTTATAATTTCAGAGATATTTAACAATTTCTAATAATATACCTATTATTTTATTGACTATTATAGTCAATAGACTACATAAGAAAAGCAACGTCTAATGTAGAAGTAAGAATTAAGAAATGCTTAAATTAGTAAAAAAAATTGTTAATTAAAATATTTTTGGTTTACTAAATTGTTACAGTTAAGCATTCTTTTTGTTAATAAAATATTTCAATAAATAAATTTGATTACCTCCAATGAGCTAGTGCTTCATCTAGTTGACATTCCACAGCTTTGTTGATTTTTTTTAAAGAAAATACTGTTTGTATTACTTTTAAACTTTAAAAATGTTTGGCTTGTCAATGTTTATTATAAGTCACTGACTGCTATATCTTATCAGTAAATCTGTTTACAAAACACTGAATTAGTCAAAAAATTGTTTATAACCTGAAAAATTGACGCCATTAAATTTTGAACAATGGCAGATTACGTGGTAACCATAGATACCGTCAATTCACCCGTCACAGGTTTCTTGATACAAAATAATATTTAAAATTTAAAAAATTGTTAAATATCTACTATACAGGGTGTCCGGGAAAAGGAGGTCAATCCGTTAACCATATATTCCTTGAGTTAAAACAATAAGACTTTCATAATACCATTTTTCAATTTAGAGCTTCATGTTCGATATACAGGGCGACAAAGTTTGAAATTTAAAACTGATTTTTTTTAATAATTCGAGTAATTGATAAGATATTAAGTTTAAATTCGGTACACTACTTTAACATAAATAGTTACATTTTTGGAGACCAACAAAACAAAAAACAATTGTCAAATAATCAAAATAGGGGGGTCCAGTACTCACTGACTCCCCCTATTTTTTAGTACGTGCGCCAATGACTTCCAAACGGTATTTTTTCAGGTAATCATTTATTGTTAAAAAAATTTTGTCTCCTATAAAATTTTGATAAAATGATTTGTTTTAGAGATAATTTGTAAAGTATGGGTCAGTACATATCAAATCAACCAAAGGTTCTTTCCCCACCATCTCCGATTTTGATAATTGTTGGTAAATTTGTTTACCTCACTAAAAAACTCAAAAATCCCATATATAAATTTTTTTCGATAGTTGGCTTTTGTTTTATTGATTTTTGAAAATCAAAAAATTCGGATAAATTTGGGTCTTGCAAGTACTTACAAAATTAGCGATATCTCTTAAACTATTAAAAGTAGAAAGGTGAGTGGTGGCTTATTTTAAAGGCCTATTAGAGACCTTTTTTATGATATATCACATGACCTAAATTTTTTCAAAAAAAAAATTAAATTTCGAAAATTTGATATGGACTGACCCATACTTTACAAATTATCTCTAAAACAAATCATTTTATCAAAATTTTATAAGAGACAAAAAATGTTCAACAATAAATGATTACCTGAAAAAATACCGTTTGGAAGTCATTGGCGCACGTACTAAAAAATAGGGGGAGTCAGTGAGTACTGGACCCCCCTATTTTGATTATTTGACAATTGTTTTTTGTTTTGTTGGTCTCCAAAAATGTAACTATTTATGTTGAAGTAGTGTACCGAATTTAAACTTAATATCTTATCAATTACTCGAATTATTAAAAAAAATCAGTTTTAAATTTTAAACTTTGTCGCCCTGTATATCGAACATGAAGCTATAAATTGAAAAAGGGTATTATGAAAGTCTTATTGTTTTAACTCAAGGAATATATGGTTAACGGATTGACCTCCTTTTCCCGGACACCCTGTATATATATATATCTACTTTAGGTATAGGAAATAGTTAAATTAATCCAAAGGTTTTTTAATTCACTATTTGATTAGGTAAAAAGATCCGGGTGTTACATTTAAAATAAAAAAGTTACAAGCATTTGTCAAATTAAAAAAAAAATAACTCGAAAACTATTCACTTAAGGGACATGGTTTAGTAATTTTACTCAGAATTTTACATAGAATTTAAAAATGTAAAAATATATGGGGTGATCTATTTAAAATAACAAAGTTGATGTCATGTCCGGTTAAACTTAAAGTGAAATTTTGTTTAAAATATTTTAGAAAAATAAACTAAATGGAATTATAAACGCTTTCAAAATTTCAAATCGATATCTTTTTCTTTTCTCCAGAAACTTCTAATGGACCACTATAAAACACCCTGTATATATTTTCGTTGTGACTATTTTAAAATAAAAAATACTAAAAAACAAAGGAAGCAGCGAAATAGACAAAATTCCCATCTGTATTATGTGCAAACAATATGTTCTCCTATTTCCTACATTGTGAACAATTCTGTACAATTTGCTATTTTACCTGATATGCTGGTTTGGTTATAGATCAATCAGTTTACTTTCCCTATTTTCAAAAAATGTTGAGTTAGTAATGACGGATTAGCTGGCCATACACAGACGTTATTTCGCGCGGTTTATCGTGGCGTGTTGGCATGTAGCGGTTTGCATGCACGAAAGAACGGCGTGGCAAAAAAAGCGTCATGTTCCATACACTTAATAAAGTATTCAAATGATTTAGCAAGTGATTGCCCGTGGTATATCAGTTTCAAAGGAAAAATCGTATGTGAGTGGGCAAAAAGTGTCATTTATCGAGTAGTTTGAAACTGCATGTGATCATGTACAAATTTTCAAAGTGAAATTTTGCCAAGCAAAGGTAAACCGTGACGCGGAATGTGGCGTGTGGACACGCCACACTCCAGAGAAAAGCACGTCTGAAATCCCTTCCCGTTCTATCATTTCGCGCGGCGATACTCACTCACGTACATGATTTTCCATATGTTTTTGCAGATAACACGATAAACCGCGCGCAATAACGTCTGTGTATGGCCAGCTATTGTCTAGAATTTTTCAATAAACACAACTTATTTAGTGAATGTCAACAGTGATATCTTGGTTATTAGAAATGGGACCCACACCAAATTTATATGAGTTTATAATGACATAAATTAACATGTTCTGCGCAAGCAAAATTTAAATAGTAGTTTGCAAAAAATATAGCTCCCCTGCAGCCTGGCCCCCCTAATAAGGATAATACAAATTTTAGTGGAGCAATGTATAATTTACCATAGTTTATTGACAAATTTCAAAATTTATTTAAAAAATCGTAAATATTACAGAGTTTATACCATTTTTTCTACTCCCACCTTTAAAACGTCCTTTATCGTACATGTTTCCATGACACTAAGTGACCTTTTAAATACACATTGACAAGTTGTGGCTTTACGGCGCTTTAGTCATGGGCTGAAGTTAGCAACAGGTTTTTATTCACGGGCTGAAGTTAGTTTTAATACAATTTAATACAATCGTTAAAATAAAGTGTCTTTCTTGTAAAATAATACTAAATGTGAAAATTATTTTATTATCTCAATACAAAAATATTAAATAGTTTCTCAACGCCAATATTTGAAAAGTTTATATGAACATTGTACTGACCTTTTAATTTCGCCGGCAGTAAACTATAACTTAAATTCGGGCACGGACTCTACTGTAAAGTCCTTTTTCAGTCCATTTCCTTTACTTTCACTGTGAAAAACTGTCAATTTTCAAGATACATTTCGATTTATAACCTTTATAGTTAATAGTGTTTATAAAATGTAAAAATGTGACATTTGACAGTTTCCCCTGTTGTTTCATAGATGGCGCTCTATACAAATTTTTGATTTAAATCATTTTAAGATAATAATAAGTATTTGTCCTATTTATGTCATTATAAACTCATACACCGAAAACAATAATGTAGTTGAGTTAACGTTTGCCTTAATGTCATTTTTGAAAATGTTGTTTCATCAAAAACCTATTGGATTAATCTACATTTTGTTGGGTTGATGACACTTAAAAAACCGCGAATTTTAAAATATACTTGGACGATCGTTTTTTTATATCTACCCTTTAACCTGGATAATATTTTTCACCCCCAAATTGATACATTTCTTTTAAAGGGCTACCTATTTCAGTATAAAATATAAATCCTTCAAGTGTCATAAAATAATAAATATATAACGTAGTAAAAATTTTTATATGATTTAACGTTCAGATAAAATATATATAAAATGTACAAAAATGGACGTTTTAACTTATTATGAGAAACCTGGTTTTATTTCCTGATTTTTATACGACAAAAAGAACAACAAAATAATGTAAATTAAAAATAAAAATAATTTTCCCATAAATCCAAATAAAATTCCTTTAACGTCTTTTATAAAAGTTTTACGTGTTTATCGTCAAAAGTTACGCCTTGCTAAATTTGAGGCTCTAGCAAAATATAATTTAACGGATAAACGCGTTTGAAAATTCCGCCAGGGGTGCGGTAGGTACAGCCATCGAAAAAAGTAATGTACTGAAAGTGTACGAGTTTGAAAAATTACTAAACATTGTGGTAGAATAAAATGTTAAAACTTTAAATTCTAGGTTGTAGTGGAGTCTACCTAAAAGACATTTACAAAGTTTTAGAAAGATTGACCATCGGGTTTCCGAGTAAAAAACTATTAAAGTTGCTAAGACTACACTCCCGTGTTTTCGTTTATTATTGCTAAACTATGATGTGAATGTTTACAAAAATTTATATAGTCATATTATAAGACATGCGTTAATTAAATACATCTCCTATACATTAGACTGGGCCAAACAAATCGACTATTTTTTTTTTGTAAAGTATATCGAAAATATTGTTTGGGGTGACAAAAAAAATTATGGTGAGAGTTCATAATATTAATATTAAGAGGTCTATCATCCCAATTTTAGATTTTTTTCCTGAGCGAGTTTTTGTCTCAGAACTCCCAAACCATTGAGTTAAACAAAATTGACTTAAGAATATTTTTTGAAGAAAATTAAATGTTCTACAAAAAAGTTTTAATTGGAATTTCCCTTTCAGATGAACCGTTTTCTTACAATCATGCCTTAAAAATTGGTATAGTTTTACAATTTGACTTTGGAATTTTGTAATTCATGTAAAAATCAGTACCCGGAATAAAACCGATAGATATTCTTATGTGAAATCAAATGCTCTACAAATAAAGTCTCCTAACATTTTTGGCTAAATTCACTCCATCAAAAGTTATTCAAGGTTCAATTTGAAGTCAAAACGAAATTCTTGTTTTTTTCGCTCTAGATTTTTTTGGGGTCAGTTAAAAACTTGAATTCTTTTATCGATGATAATCTTTATGTTATTGATAAAATTACTGAAAATTCAAAAAAAAATAACACATTAGAGTTTTTCGCTATATTATTTTCACTGTTACCTATTTAATTGTTTAAATAATAACAATCATGTTATTTTTTATTGGAAGTTGTTAATTAGTTATATAATACACATTTATAAAGAAAAAAATCAAATTATCATCCATAAAAAAATAAATCTACAGAGGAAAAAACAAGAATTTCGTTTTGATTCAGTGAATTTAGCCGAAAATGTTAAGAGGCTTTTTTTCTAAAGCATTTGATTTCCCATAAGAATATTTATCGGTTTTTTATTGGTACTGATTTTTACATGAATTACAAAATTCCAATTTAAAAGATCAAAATGTAAAACTATACCAATATTTAAGTCATGATTTTAAGAAAACGGTTCATCTGACAGAAAATTTCATTTAACCTTTTTTGTAGAGCATTTAATTTAAAAAAAAAATATTTTAGAGTCAATTTTGTTAAACTCAATAGTTTGGGAGTTCTGAGACAAAAACTTTCTGAGGAAAAAAAATTTAAAATTGCGATGATAGACCTAATATTAATATTATGGACTTAAACTTTCACAATAATTTTTTTTTGTCACTATATTTTCGATATACTTTAAAAAAAAAATAGTTGATTTTTTGCATATCTTCTAACGTGACATAAAAAAATTAGAAACCAACTATCAACTATCAACAACTCGCGTTGTTGTGTTTAAATCCTATTTTTTACGTTTTTTATTAAATTTAAAATCCTGTTTTAAAATAATAAAACCAAACTTATATGGAATCACCCATTTATTACGAGAAGCATTATTCCACTCAAAAAAAATTATTTGAAAATAAAAAGCCAACCAATTTTATTAAAAAAATTAAGAAAAATTTATTTAAACAAACTTTCTAGAGAACAGATTACAAAAAATGTGAATTTTTCTAAGAATAAACTTTACAATAAAATGGAATTTAGGAAGAAATAATAGGTTTTTTGTTAATTTATCATCAGTGCTCTACTTTTATAATTTTTGACAGTATTTTTGGATTCATGGGACAATTTTACATAAGAATAGACTATTATATTATCGGGTATACCATGGAATAAGTGAAAAAGCAGCCACTAATAACTGTAGTAAGGCGATTCCATGATTACTAACGGATTACTAACTGAAAGAGAACAAAATGTTTTATAAAAATTTTTGAAGATGTGTTCCTATGATAATAATTTTATGATAGTTCTCAGCAATAAAATTAAGTAATAACTATCATTAAATTATTGTTATAGGAACAACATATCTTCAAAAATATTCATAAAACATTTTGTCTTGTTTCTTTTTGTCATTAGTCATTTTTGACTAATTCATTTTTAGAGAGTATATATTTAATACAAATGTAATAAACTCCCGTTGTTTCCTCTATAAACACATTTAATCAAAATTTGCCCGTAACAAACTCCTAATAAGTAAGTGTAGAAGATTATAACAATGATGTTATAATTCCGTCTTAATAAACAGCCCCCACCGCTATAAACAGTCTACAATACACGAGCGTTAGATTGTGCAAGGGCACGTATGAATAGACCTTAACGCTGACGTCATATGCCGTTGATGACGTGCACCCATGCAGATTTGGCCGCGACTATGGAAGATTATTTAATTGTAAAAAAACGTATTAAATTAAGACCTTTTTTGCTGGTTTATGTATGTGTGACAATTTAACATCGTAACGACTTAATCGTCCAAACCAATTTTTCAACGAGGCTGCGAAGATAACAAAAGGCACTTTTTTCAGGGGGACGTTTCAGGAATGAAAAATGGAATTGTCCGGTTATTTCCGTGTTTTTTGCGTTATGAGAGAGCGATTTTAAGCGGAACGCGCGTGACTGATTGCGAAATTCAAATCAAAACTGTATAATTGCCTTTGTATAGATTTGTCATACCAAAAGTGTGCAGATCCGATAATGCCAAATCACTTAATTGAACACATTTCTGTAAATCGACGTTAAACATTGTAAAATAATTTGTTTAACATTTTTTTTTAATTAAAACTGTTTTAATCCAAAATAGTTGCTGTTGCCGGATGTTGTTGAACAATGCCATATTTCATATTTGCTGCAGATAGAAGTTTTGACCTCGAGTTTTAAAATTCATTTATTTCCATAAATAATCGAATCAAATATTGAAAAAGTTCGTAAATTAAAAGTTCTGGAGTTCGATAAATGATTGATTTATTTTTAACTCGAAAAAAATTTAATAATCTCGGCCTTTGACAAATGTTTAAAAAAGATTGACTATACTCTTTTGCTTATGATTTCCGCTTTTACCTTAAAACACAGTAAAAAAAATTGTTAATTTTAAACAAATATTACCAGATTCCAAACCAGATACCAACTGTTAACTAATTGTAATTATAACAAACATTTTGTAGATTTTTACAAACTTTTTTGTAGACCCAGTAACAAAAGTACTTTGTTAAATGAAAACAATCTTTTTTCGGATCTTTTTTGGGATACTCGTTATAAATATAAATAATAATATATTTATAAATAGGTATATGGAATCCGAATAACAATAATAACAGATTTCTGGTAATACGTATATTACGTATTACGTATATTATAAACACTGGACAGTTGTTACAAACACGTTAGGAATTAGAATAAAGTAAGCAAAAACATAAGTTGCAGACGCTGAAGTCAGTTGAAATTGTTGATGCGTATTGTCAGTGGGAAATGTTTTGATTGACTGCCTGAATTCACGTGTGCTTTTTTAACAAAATAATTTGTTAAATATTAACAAAATAATTTTTGACCTTTGAAATTAACAAAATGCTTACAAAATTGCATATTACCTTTACAAAACTTTCGATAAAATATTTTCCTTTGTTAAAATTTCTAAGGGGGACAAAGGTGCAAATTGCTGCCCCTATTTTTTCAGAGTAAAATGAGAGGGAAATGAAAAATTGGAGTAGATCTATTTATCTTGCTAGGAAATTGAGTATTAAGAAAAATTGCAAGAACGTAAATAATTATTAATTTTAATTTACTAAAACTTCTCTTACAACTTGCAGTGGGTGCTGTTTTGAAATCTCTAAGAAAATTCATTTAAACGTTTAAAAAATAAATAAAAACAAAACCTTTTTTACTAATATATATATATATATATATATATATATATATATATATATATAGCGACACTCGTATCGCGAAATTAAATCTATTAAATTATATTTTTACCCTACTTCTTTGATATTACTTCACCCCTCCTTTATATAAATTTATGGTAATTTTAGGTCTCTCATGACATTTTTCAGAAAATTAAATTACACTTTATCATGAAACACCAAATTAATTTATTTATACTGGAAAATAAATTCATAGCTGGCAATTTATATAAAAATAAAGCATAAAACATTATTCTTTTCCATTAAACAAGGCGTAAAATAATTTAAGGCTGTCATGAAATTTAATAATACATTTTTCACTTTCTGCCTTTTAAACATTCCACCAGGTTAATTTTGAATTATTTCGTTATAACTATAAAACATACATTTTCAGCCAATGTCTTTGCTACTATATTTTAAGTTACCTTCAAAATCTTTTGTTTTTATAATGGACGCCATAACTTATGTGGTTTGATACATCGTTGGATTCCTTGATTTTTTCCCTATATGACCATATAGGAAAAACAAGTAAGCGAAGAAATCACAAAATCAAATTGGATACATGGTACTATATTGGCCGAAAAAAGTTGGTGGTGGTGTACTTTATGGGTCATACTTAATTTTATATAACATTATAAGAAAGCTAAAACGATCAATGAAATCTTTTAAACAAACTCTTAAAAGGAATTAGTCAAAAGTAACTAATTATAAGTCATATTTGACTAATTGTCAAAGCGAAAAAGCAGTCACTAATAATTAGTCAAATGAAATAGTCAAATTAGTAGATTTAAATTTAAAAAAAGTTCTGACCCAGCGGGGGTTTGAACTCGGGTCTGTCGCTTGTCAAGCGTATGTCATAACCAATGAGCCATCAGTCACATTTATAAAAATCAATTTTATTTGTCAATAAATATTGTTCATAATATTTTAAAGTTGAATATATTTTTTGTGTTGCTGTTTTGAGCTAAACTTTATGCATTTTAACAATAATTTGTCGTTGGCCGAAAACGATTAAAAAAGTTAGTTACTTTTAACTCTTAGAAATAGTCAAAAATGATGACTAATCTTAAATTAGTTAAACTTTAACTATTTAAAAGTGAAAACGATTATTTTATTAGTAAAAATTTATGTTACTTATTCAAATAGTAGAATTTTGACTATTTCATTTTAAGAGAGTATACGCTAAGGAAGTATCGGTGGTAGCGCCACCACTCGGCTGTTATCATCGTAACAAAAGTACAACTTTTAATAATCAGCTGTCAAACGCTTAGGTTACAAACGAGTGTTTTTGAGAATAAAGCCAGAAAATGTTAAAAAATATCAAAAAAAAACCGTGGATCGATTTGTTGTGTTGTTGGGTGTATTTTGAGAGGAAATACTGGGTTTGACTTTTTACCGGTTTTCCAATAGAGTGTTAATCTGAATGAAGAAATAAATTGCATAGTCTCTGTAAATATAAATTGTACATTTTAATTCAGTAAAAATCGTTAAACAAAAAAGTCGTATAAAATTAAAACAGCATTTAGCATTATTAAAAGCGTTGATTAAGAATTCTTTAAAGTCTCCACTCAACGGTAAAATACCATTATATTATGTATTATATATAATATTATGTTGCCATGAATTTGTAGGTATATTTTATTGTTTAAAATGCAGTTGTCGGCGTTTTTTAGAGAACTCAAATATAAAAATGATTGATTTTAAGGTTATGTTTGTGCAAAAATTATGTTTTACTAATTTCTTAAAAATGTCCAAACTTAATATAAATTATATTAGGTAAAGTTATCATTAGTTAATTCTGCACCAACAAATGTACTTGGATCCTTTGGCAAAACATGAAAATGCAACGATTTAGTTCTTGAATTTTATTTACAATTAAAAACACAATAATTCACCATGATCCCTTTGATAAAATACACACACTAACGTAACTATATAAGCATTTAAGCGTTTAGATTCTTAATCAATGATATAAAGAATAATCAATCGAAATCGAGTACTAAAAAAGTTTTTTAATTTTTTCCTTGCAAATTTGTCGAGTAAGACTTCTGCCTTTCTCACTTTTGTAAAAAAAACTACCTATTTATTTAAAAATTTGTATGTATAATCTGTGCTTTAAATGTATTGTTGACAATTCTTCAAACCAGCCTATATAGGCTATTTTTGATTGACGCCCATTTGTCAAATTTTAAAGAAAAAAATAATCATTTTGCTTAGAATTTTATGTAGACTATAAAAATGTAAAATATATGTTGTGTTTCATTTGAAATTACATTGATGTCACTTCAGGTCAAACCGAAGTGGCATATTTTTAGAAAAATATACTTAATTGGATTTAAACGCTTGAAAAATTTCAAATATATATCTTTTGCCGTTCCCCAGAAAATTTTAATGGACCACGAATGTGACACACCTTGTATAAAACCTAATGGCCTAATTTACACCATTAGGAGAGTTTTGCAGAGACAGAAACTAATAATATTCCTTAATATTTTATTTTTATTTATTAAGTTATGTTATTTTAATCTATTGTACTTGTTTGAGTGCATTTTGGTAACGAACTAATGTCAACATTGTTTATAAAATAATTTATCTAATGCATAAATAAATGGCTTTGGTAATGCAATGAATGTGTAGTTTGTTGTTTAACGTCAAGTTAATTCCTATTATTTTGTGGTATTGTATTATCCCTTTTTGATTTAATTTCGTGTTTCGATTTAGGGCTACATAACATAAAAGACTAATTTCAATTAAATCAAAAATTAACTTTAATTTGATTTATTAAGTCGTTTTTAAACAATCCCATCTTCCGAAGACATTGTTGCATGTTTTGAGCGTTTTTTCTAATTTTCATTTTTTTTAATGGGGTTTAATTTTAGTCAGCAAATCTGCCCTAAGAGATTTCGCTAATGAAGGCACGTTTAGAGGGAATCGTAGAATCCGAAATCAACAGTAACAAACCAGCTAATTACGAAAACGTGACGTTGTTAAAGACAGGTTCTTAAAGTGCCTAGACATTTTCTTCACCACAATATGTTACAAAAGCAGCTCTAATATGAGTTTAAGCCAATTTACATAAAATAAATAGGTTGATGGGTTTTTGAAAATTATAGTTTTTATTTATACGAGAAATAATGCAGGCTATTATTTACCTGCATAAGGTTTGCGTCTGAGTATGAATTCAATATTCATTATGTCAGGCGCGGCGGTTATAATGGTTATCATCTGGATTGCGGCAACGTTGCAAATTTAGGGTTTTGGTTGGTAAATACATTTGTCAAGTTGGTCGCATTGATTGAAACAAACTAAGCTAGTTATAAATCTAATTGTGGTTATGTATAAATTATTGTAGGTTACATTGTGCAGTTGTCAAGTTGAGTTGTCAAAATTCTTGGTTAAAAATGCAATTAGTTTGGCTTTGGTGGTGCTTGGATGAGTAAAATCATATAAAAAAGTAGTTAAATATAGGTTGCTTTACGGCCCAGAAGAGAAAGTATTCCTAGCGGATAATAATCTTCGCTTTGAAATGTTGTCCAATGGTGAATAATGTGTGATGTAATATTTATAAAACCAAATTCGTTACTTTATTACTCAAAAAATGTCCATAAGGCGATGTACTTTTTCTTCCATTGTGGCATTTGGCATAATTTCAACAAAATGAAGTTTTGCCCTCAAAAGGGCTTTTACATTCGAATTCGTTGCTATTATTTTTGGCATAATTATCTTTTTATTTGTAATTGGCAAGTAAATTATCATATATTACATATATCACGAGAACTATGAATTTAATCGGTTAAACTAGGCTCAGTGGTTTTTTATTTGGTTTTTCTTGGAAAATGTTAAATGCAAAATAATTTAATAAAATCACGAGACCGCGTAGCGGTCGAGGGGTTTTATTTTTAATTATTTTGCATGAAACTATTTTCCAAAAAGAAAAATCAAATAAAAAACTTACTGAGCATAGTTTGACAGATTAAATTTATAGGTTGAGTGATATACGTCTAGATTATTTCCCGAATTAAAGGAAACTATTTGACAATTCATAAAATCTGACGTATGTGTCAAAATTTATAAATATTTTTCTAAAGAAAATTTCATTAATTTAAGGTATGCAATAAGTAATAATTGATATTTCGTAAACTAGATAACTTATTTTTTTATTGTTTTTAAAAAAATGTTTGTTAAAACTTGTAAATAACACCATAAAATCGTAAACAAAAATCCAATATGGAGGCTAAAATTTAATCGCTGTTAAATAGTTCTAGTGATTTAATCGCTTATTTAAATTTATTCGAAAATTCAAGGCTTTTGATTGGTTCATATTATAATGAGGGAAATAATCAATAATAAATATTATTGTCAATTTGATAGTGTCAAAGTATTTAATTAAATTCTTTAGCAGAAGTACCATTTTTAAATACTAAAAATACTAAGTCAAACTGGCATATTATTAAGCCACCAACCTAAAAATCGCTGTTTCCATAATCTTACAACTGTAAAGTGGAAAGATTTAACATTATAAGTTGGTGTAAAATGTTAAATCAGAATGCTTACACTGCAGTGCACTGGAGCAAAATTTAATATAATTATTGACTTTTTTGTACAATTCTTTGTAATAGTGTGTAATAATTGATGGTGTAATGTTTAATAAAACGAATCGTGGTCTAACCGTTAAGAAAATGACATTTTCAACTGTGGCCATTCGGAGTAATAAAACATGGGGTAACGTGTCATAAACTGACTTTCTCTTAACCCGACTTAGATAATGTCGCACCCGTATTAAAACGGGAATTAAGGGATAAAGTAATTCAGCTCTTAAATTGCTCCATACAGATTTTTATGGTACAAAAAGGGGCAATACAGTTATACTAAAAACGAGAAGGGTTTTATGAAAGGAAAGTTGAAATGACAATTTACTTTGAAATGCTTTAATTATGTATATGAACTTTGAAGAGTAAAGTCGGGTAAAATGACGCAGCATTCCTTTGATCTAAGTTTATTATTAAATTATATGTCTAAGAAGTAAATTCAAAAAGATTTGCCTTTAAGGCTGAAAATCATATTGTTTGGCATAAATAAAATATTTAAAATGTCAAGAACCTGTTTTTCGTATACAAAGAAAACAGCAAATTGATGACGCAATTTAAAACATTGAACAGATGTATATTACATTATTTTCAGAAAATAAGACACATTTGGGGTTAATTTAACAGATGCATAACCTTAATTATAAAAAATGACCTAAAATTGCTTTATTTAATTGTATACGGGGGGTGCTGATAGTAATGGAGATGCCAAATTTAAAAGTTGCTAGTAGACAATAGAACGTTGTTGTCTTAAAACTTTTAAACATTTTTTGTTCTACTGTGTTTACTGACCTTTCAAAAAATGATGTCATACTTCAGGACGCCATTGTTTTGAAGTAAAAATTAAACAACTAGTTCTTATTTTATGTATCCAACATAATATGTTGGATACATAAAATAATAATAATAATAATAAGGGTAACAGTCACGGAGGATAGGTTTTAGACTTTTAAAACATTGTAAAAAATAATTAATTGCGGTTAAAAATCTGGAACCTGAGCTGTAATATCTACTTAATTATGAAAGATCAAAACACAATAAAAGTATTGCTCAAACTCAAATATCACGGGGTAACATCATCGGAGGACATTTTGTGAGATTCGCGTCTATTTGTTTTTGCTTGAGGCGAGAGAATTGGAGCTTGGGATTGCTCTAATTGGTGGTTTTATATCACATAACTGAAGATGTGGTGGATGGCAGTTTGTGTTGCAGAGTGTGTATAGCGGATGTTTTTGTGTTGATTCAGATTAAATTATTTAAAACTCGATTAGTAACATTTATTATTTTATTATTGTGGTGCAAGGGGGTACATACACGCTACACTGCAGTGCACTGGTAAAATTAGCAGTTGTTATTAAGCAACAAGTCGTATTTAGATTCAATTAAAGTTAGGTTTTCAAAATACCGGTAAGTTTTCTTTAGTTAAATATTTCTGTTTTTTTTTTAAATGAATCCTGTTCATGACATTATTCTCTCAATAATTGAAACGCCTTTTTTAAGAAGAAATGAAACTGAAAAAAGACAGACATTGGGCAGTTGTCCAACGCCAAAAAATTAATCATAAGCAATATTCACGAACTTTTTAAATAACTTGGCTATGCGGAAGTATTTATAAACATTGTATTTTATTGGGCCGCGTCAAAAACAATTGGAGTTCAGGGGGTGGGTAATCCGGCTGCTCTGATATTTTATTTCTTTTATATGTATACATAAATTTTTATGCATCCATATAAATAAATTTTTAAGGTCCAGATATATATTTTAAAGTTTTAATAAACGATTTTATGTTTTTGAGTTTCGCAATTTGGGTTAAAATTGCTTTGATATTTTCTTTGTTTTTTTTTTATTTATAATCGTTTAGTAGGGCTATCGGCTATTTTAAAAAAGGTCAACGTGTCGTGGTGACGTGTAAATTTATTCGTATTTAGACAAAATTAACCTAAAGTAGCCTCACCCTCCTGTACAGCCGTCAATGTTTCAAGTAATAAATCATACAGTTATACAAAATCTAAAATCGTGAAATTCTCTTCACAGTCTACTAAATGCAAGAATGGGGGTGAAAAAACTGTTTTATGTCATTTTATATCGTTTAATGCCATTAAAGCAAGTGTCTCGCAGCGTTATATAAATAATACGACATAAAATATTTTTGCTCTTCTTGTTTTTCATGTTTACGATGTATCCCAAAATGCGAACGTTTATTTCCGCCTTATTAAATCTTCGATATATTCTCGACGGAATAAACAAACGGAAAAATTACAAATTATTGAGTTAGAATGTCTGACAATTCAATTGAAACAAACAATTTCTTATATTTCCCCGTTGATGAATAAACAGAAATTGATCGTCAATTTAATTCCCAATATACACAGTAAAAAAAATATTTGTTAATTTTTTAGATTTAATAACAAAATCCTATATCAATAATTCAACCATAATTCTTGTAATTTTCAAAAAGTACCTTATTTTTTCAAACCTTTTTGTAGACCCAGTAACAAAAGTAGAGGAAAGTCGCCTAATTTCAGATACCTTTTCAAAATAATCAAAATTTTTATATAAAAATATTTGAGAAGTGCACCTACACAGAAAATAGGAATAGTTCATTTATTAATTTAGTTGACCCTTAAGTATTAATTTAAATCAACTGTGGGAAGGTTAATATAAACAAAGATTAGTTTGACGGTACTAAACCAGATAGTTATTTTATTTTTTTTTAATTGGTTAAATTAACCCAGAAAACTTTAGTGAAACCAATGGTTCAGTTTACTAAATATGTTGTTTGTAAAATAAGAGTTACTTCAACCTAAAGCACTCTGTTAAAACGATTAAAACAAATTGCCGTGCATTCCTGGTTGCATAGTGTGTACCGATTGCGGCAAAGGCGGTGTGGATCACGTGATGTTTTTAAATCTCGCCTCTGTTGACTTACATGAAGAGTATATAAGCTCAGGTAGTCCTTTGCTTTGGTGTGACACTACAAGTTGTTCGATACTAAAGAGACCTTAAATGGGTGGAAACAGCTTTCAATACTTGAAGTATTTTAAGTTGGTGGAACGCACTAAAAACATTATCTCTAGCGAGTTGAATATTCTCTGAAATAATACCACTGGTATTGCGTCAGGAAACTTCCTTTGTTTCCATTTTTCTTCGTAGTAAGATTTAATTTGACCAAAAACACCTAATATTTAACACTGAAAAGGAGTTCAATTTACACCTGGTAAAATTTATTTTAATACCGTGTAAAAGTTAAATTTACACTATTTTAGTATTTGAATTTACACTGGACCAACGAACCATATTTAACACCATTTTGGTTTGTAATAACAAGTAATTCTCCATTAAACGAAAAAAATGAGTAATGTAAATTAATTTCATTACTCAATATGATAAAAATGAGCAATAAAATATCATTGCAAAAAAAATGCTTTTTTGCAACTCTGATATATAGCACACTTTATTCTAAGAATGTTTTTTAAACCTTCCAGTGAGAATATTCTTAGGATCATGCTATATTTCTTCTAAAGAACATGCTTAAAAGACATATAGCATGATCCTAAGAATATTCTTACTGGCCTATAGGCAGGTTCTTAGAAGGTGCAAAGTTTTAGTGGTAAAAATTAGTCTACTCTAAACATATGCTTAGAATGTTAAGAAAGTAATTGCTATAGAAAGTTCATGTAGGAATATTCCTGTTAGGCATATTTAGTTCAGTTAGGTACCTATATAATAGTAAAATATACCATAAACTGCGTATAAAGTACCTAATTAGTCATTAGTATTAAATAACAAGTAAAAAACACAATCCAAAATATTTTTTTATAATTATTTGTTAAATTAAAACAATATTCGATAACAAAAATACTTTTACTATAGGTATTTTATTTTATCTTAAAAATAGATATTTATCAATTTGTATACCGATTTTTTATTTTTGAATTAACATTTTTATGTATAATAATCCTAACTATCTTTAACTTCAATCTAATCTGACTTATCCCACAAAATGTTCCAATTTTACTATTGATTGATTGATGAAATAATGTCATAAAACTTATGGTTTAGAGGTCAAATTGTTTATTTAATATTTTTAAATAAATATATATTTATATGTCGCAAAATTTAAGGGAACGACATATACATTTCACTGTCATATTATGACAGTGAGGCGTATTTGTCGTCTCCTGAAGAATTTTACGAATGTAGAATACAACATATTAGAACGTGGGTATCTGACATATTTCGGAATATTCTCAAAAGCTTCCTAGAAGCTCCATAAGAAACCTTCTAAGAAAATTCCAAAAACGTATTCTTAAAATGTTCTTAGGATGCTTTTTAGGAAGGTTTTAAGAAGCTTTTAAGAATCTAATTGCATCATTAAAAGGGTATCTATTGAATTTTTTAAAAGTCCCTAAGAACATTCTTAGCAATAAGGGAAGGTTCTAAGAATATTCCATTATTCCGGGTCATATCTTCTTAGAAGATTCTTTAAATCAAATTCAGGGATGTTTCTTAAATTTCCCCGTCGATGAAAACAAAAGTTGGTCGTCAATTTAATTTCCAATATACATACATAAGTTAAATTCCTATCTTCAAATAAAAAAAATTAAACAAAACAGTTTTCCGTAATGCCCAAAACGGTCGCATAAATCGCATGTGCATATCAATTTTCGAAATTAAAATGGGGTGTCAAAATGGCCACGACGGAAAACAAAACACTACATTCATAGTGTCCGGGGACTTTTTCGGGGGGGGGGGCGGTGTTGACCGGGGGGACGGGCCCGTTTTAATTAGTTTTATGCGGTTTGACACGCCATTTGTAAATATAATTACTGCCAGCCCCCCCTGACGCTTAATGGCCTGTTTACTACCCTCCAGCGGGGTATACTTTGCAAATTAACTGCCGTTTTGAAATTTAAACTGAATCAACAATATTAAGTTCAAATTATATGGGTACTTTAAATGTTTACAATATTTATAGTGCTTCTTCAAATAGTCTTGACAATGTATACTCAAAGTATTTAAGATAAATGCTGTCAAATAACTTTCCAAATATTTGAAACTGTACACTGAGAAAAAGAGAGTGTTGATTCAAACGAAAATTGCTTTTCTTAACATGTTTATACATATTAAATACAAACGATAGTATTAGCATGTTAAAGAAAGAGTTTTAGATTTGTTATGTTTTTCATGTTGAATTAAGCATTTTACAATATTGAATTACTAATTTCAAGTATTTGACCAAAACTTCATTTAAAGAAGCAATTTCAATTCTTGAATCAATATTCAGTTTCATACAGTTTAAATAAAATTAAAGTTTAAAGCAACAAACATTTTTTAAATCTTATTTTATTTAGGAACTTGTTTTAACGATTTTACAATATTCATCTAAGCAATACTTGTAAAATGTAAAATTAAAATAAAGAAACTCTTCAAGAAATGCATTTGTTTGCCATTTCAATTCTCTGAAAGAAGTAATTGTAAATTATACAATTATTATTATATATTTTTGCAACCTACGTACTCATAAAATAAAATAGTATTGTGTATTATGAATATCGGAAGTTACATAATAGTATATTATGTATCAAGTTTGATAAACGCCATTTTATACACGAATTTAATTTAGGCACGAGCGAGCTTGCGAGCGAGTGCTTAACTTAATGAGTGTATAGAAAAGTTTATAAACGAGGTGCATACTATACTTTTTCTACGACAAATACTTATTATTATCTTAAAATGATTTAAATCAAAAATTTGTATAGAGCGCCATCTATAAAACAACAGGGGAAACTGTCAAATGTCACATTTTTACATTTTATAAACACAATTATAAAGGTTATAAATCGAAATGTATCTTGAAAATTGACAGTTTTTCACAGTGAAAGTAAAGGAAATGTTTTATGAGGACTTTACAGTAGAGTCTGTGCCCGAATTTAAGTTATAGTTTACTGCCGGTGAAATTAAAAAGTCAGTACAATGTTCATATAAACTTTTCAAATATTGGCGTTGAGAAACTATTTAATATTTTTGTATTTTTGTATTGAGATAATAAAATAATTTTCACATTTAGTTTTATTTTACAAGAAAGGCACTTTATTTTAACGATTGTATGACATTTGACAACTGTCAACTAACTTAAAACTAACTTCAGCCCGTGACTAAAAACCTGTTGCCAACTTCAGCCCGTGACTAAAGCGCCGTAAAGCCACAACTTGTCAATGTGTATTTATAAAAGGAAACTTAGTGTCATGGAAACATGTACGATAAAGGGCGTTTTAAAGGTGGGAGTAGAAAAAAATATTTAAAAAAATATTTTCCCAAACATAAAGCATACAAATTCATTAGAAGTTTTTTATATTTTTTGTGATACGCTACTGGTTACAAACTTGTGTTCTGTGAGTATTTAGATACCAACCAACAAAGTAGCTGCGCGTTGCCAGTTGTAAAAAATTGTTATTAAAAATATTTCTTGAAAAAAAATAAATAAAAACTCAATAAATACAAAAGTTTGATGCCCTTAAAGCTCTAATACTGCCCTACTATGGAGAAAGGCAGTAACTGCTAAACAAGAAATTTGTGAAAAATTAGCATAAACTACATTTTTATAAAAAGCAGTGGGTATTTATTGATTTTTTGTCCATAGCTTTACCATAGCAAAAGAAAACGCATTTTGCATTTTTTTGCTGTTACTGCCTTTCTCCATAATAGGGCAGAATACCCTTCTGTATTTATTTAATCATCCAGCTATTAGCTTAAGCAATAATTAGAAAATTTAGTACCTATTTTAAATAACCCACAGAAATTTTCTGTGACCACATAACATAACCACAAAATTAATTTTTTTTCATCGGTTTTTTTCTTTCTGTTTACTCAGTTGAAATTATGACAAGTTCACAAATATTCAATTTGTGTAAATAAATTCAAAAGCACTTCCCTTAGTTAAGATATTTACAATTTGAGCACATAACCTAAAATTTGAAAGAAATTCACTAGATTCTGCCATAAAAGTTGCCAGATTTTGTTTGAATTTACCTTCATTACAAAAATGACATAAAAAACAATTAATAAAAACGCCAAATTAACAGTTTGCATTGTTGATTTTGTCACTTTTGTAATTAAGCTAAATTTAAACAAAATTTGGCGACTTTTTTGACAGAATCTGAAAACGTTGGTTGTTACCAACCATAACAAATTAAATTAGGCAACCAGATTAGCCTAAAGTTCCTAGTCGATCAGTGGCGTACTTTTTGGTAGGAAAGGTTATTATAAATTATTTTTAGTCTTTAGAATTTTTATAAAACAAATAATTTAAGATTGCCTAAAAGATATTTAGGTAGCACCAACATTAGAAAAGTACAAAATTACGTTTTAAAACACACTAATTATGCATTAAATGCAAATTATCACGAATATTTTGTTTTTTATGCCATTTTCAATAAAATAACAATAACAGTAATAATTGAGCGAAGTAAAAAAGACCTTACGATGGACATTCATGAATTCTTTTTTTTTGTTTAAAACTACCATATTTTCCCTTTATTTCCTCAAAAAATTAGAATTGTTCATTAATTATTAATGATTTTATAAAATTATTGCGTTTTAAAGCAAAATCCCCTATATGAAAAACTGTAAGTAATAATCGAGCGAAGTAAAAAATACCTTAGGATGAAAATACATGATTTCTTTTTTTTTTTGTTTAAAAGTAACTTATGTCCTCTACATTTTCTCAAAAAATTATACTTTTTCATAGATTAGTAGTAATTTTAAAAAATTAATACATTTAAGGCAAAAATCCTCTATCTGGAAAACTTCTCGTTGTTACAGGCAATAGAAGGAAACAAGTTTTAATATTTTTTAAAAACAAATGAAGGGGGCGGCACGATAAAATTTCGACATCGGTCAAATAAGAACCACCCTAATACCACATATAACATGGTGTGTTAATGCAAAACACAGAAAATGCACCGTAAATTTTTTACTTGTATTAAATCGATGAATTTTATTTCTCCCCAAAGAAGAATTCCAAACATCATTATAAGTAGAGATGGGATATTTAGGTACTAAAAACTGAAAAATAGGTAACTAAAAAGGTACTAAAAAAAGCATTTTAGGTTAAAAAAACAGCATTTTAGGTAAAAAAAAAACATTAAAAGTTCAAGTTTTGTTTATAATTTTGTTTAGCCGCATACCCAAACACAGAACATACCCACAATAAACTATTTATATGCAATAAACTGTGTTTCACTGTGACACTCACTACACAGAAGTTCTATGACAGAACATAAGCTCACTACAAAGAAGGTAACTGTAAAGAAAGTTACTGTTACAGTCTGTGACCATAAGAAAAAATTTTATACCGTTGAGTTGCACGCCCTGGATAAAATATTGGCGCAAAATTTAAAAAAAGCACAAAAAAATAAAATAAGTAAAAATACGTAAAAATAGGTAACAAATAGGTGAAAATAAACTGACAAATTAAAAAATATGTAACAAAAGTATAAAAAGGTACTTTAAAGCAAAAACCTCCAAAAAAGGTAAAAAAGGTGAAAACAAGTTAAAAAATAGGTAACAAAAGTATAAAAAAGGTAGTTTAAAGCAAAAACCTCCAAAAAAGGTAAAAAAGGTGAAAACAAGTTAGGTTCATATAAAAGAAAATCTTTTAAAACACATTTTGGCATTATTGCTTTTCAAATAGTTACATCGGCTGAAAAAAGGTAAAATAACTAAAATCCCATCCCTAATTATAAGAGTTTTATCAATTAACCGAAATACATCTATTTATTGAACATGCAAATTTTATTTTAGTTAAAGTAAATTATAGTGTTGGAACAAAAACAAAATAATTTTTTTACTTGACCAAAAAAGGTTAAAAAGTTTTTAAATCTTCAATCAAGCACTCATTAAACAAAAAATGCCTAATTTAATGCAAATATTTTTTGACTTAACAAGAAAAAAGTCAATGCATTAGTAAACATTGACTCGATGCTTTTATTTTTCTCAGTGTAAGAAGACGTTTTATAAAAAATTGTACTTGTGTATTGAAGTTGGCGGAAGAAATTTTAACCACTTAATTAATAAATAAATTTTGTTCTGCAATTTCATTGTTTTTCGTATAGTATAATCTATAACAAAATATGACCCCCTTAAAACTCGTCTTGTTTTCGTTGTATAAAATAACTGTATGGCGCAGTGGCATGGATATCATTAAAAAACATTGATATTTATAGCAAATGTTGAACTTAACTTATGTTTATTGTTTTTTGTTACAGGGCATGTCTCCATACAAGTGGAAGTCATGAATAGAGAGCTACTGGTGTTGCCGGGACAAAATGTGACGTTCATGTGCAGAGTCGCCACACCTTTACAGTACTGCAGAGCCGAGATTCCCGGTTTAAATCCCATAAATTTGAGTCCCAAAAAGAAGGATCCCCAGGTGTATTATGTTGGTGATGGTCTTTCCAGGGGAGAATGCGGTTTTGTGATTAACAGAGTGCAGGAAACCAATAATGGGGAAGTTAAATGTTCAATTGGTATTGAGGAAGAATCGAAGGAATCATTCGGTGTGATGCGCCTAATAGTTGCAAGTAAGTTTAAAGTAAAAAAAATTGTAACCTTTTTGCATTGATTTTTTTTTTAACTTTTAGGAGAACCTAAACAACCTGAGTTGGACCTCAGCAGAGGTACTGACAAATTGTCAGTATATAAACTTGATGATGAGTTATTGGCTTCTTGTATTGTTAAAGATGGTAGACCTGTTGCCAACATAAGCTGGTTTTTGGGTAAGTTACTAAAAAGTTACTAGATTAACAATTAAATAAGAAAAACAAAGTTTTGGTAAATTTTATTAGAACTGTTGTTTTTTATTCAAAAATGAAATGTCAAAAAAACATAAAAGGATGTCAAAAAGTCAAATATAATTGTCAAAACACTTTATGTCAAAAACTCATTTTAAAGTGTAGAATAAGTCAATAACACATTTTAGAATCTTAAAACACACTTTAAAATGTCAAAAACATTTGCTTATTGTAGTGTCAAAAGCATAGTACTTAAATATGATCTTAATAATCTTTTTTTGCCACAAAAAAAATTCAGATTGTCAAGATGTTAGGATATAATAAATAAAAACATTCTTAAATCCTAGTTTCACTTTATTGTCAAGAACACCTTTAGGAATGCTAAATACACTTTTTAGTCACACATTTTTCAGAAACATATTTTAAAATGGCAAATTAAAGTACGTGTTAATATCAAATTTTGGAATGTTAAAACAAAATTTAAAGTGTTAAAAAAACTATTGTAGTGTCAAAAGCAAAATGAGTTTTTGGTGCCTACTTAAATATAACCTTGATAATCTTTAGCAAACTAAAATGTGTTTGGACATATTTAAATATTATTTATTTTGTTAAAAACACATTTTAGAACTAAAAACATATTTAAGTTTTAAAAACACATCGTCAATAATTCAGAAAAAATATCGCCATGTACTTTTCTATCTTCAGTGTCATTTTTACAAAAACCTTACATTCTTTGCCAAAAACACAAGGCTCCAAACTTGTTACAAAAGATTTTAGATCATCAATGTGTTAGGACATAATTTGTATTTTTACACAAGTTTTCTGCAGGTTATAAAGCATTAAGAATGTTAAAAAGTTAATTCTAGTTTGTAAAACACATCTTAGATTATGGCACAATAAAATTTCAAAGTGTCAAAAACATAATTTAGATTATTATCAAAAACTATTGTCACAAACATATTTTAGAATGTCGTTAACAAATTTTGAATAAAAAACACATTCTAGTGTCACACTTTATTGTCAAAAAAGAGATTCTCAAGAACACATTAAATAATGTTAAATAACCTTTTTAAAGTCATATTTTAAAATGTCAAAAATTTATTTTAAAATGTCAAATAAATTTAGGAATCAATAACAAATTTTGGAATGTAAAAACACAATTTAAAATTTATATATATACTATATATATATATTGTGATGTCAAAAGCATAATGGTTTTTTAACAAAGGGTTTATAGATAATAAATTGTGTTTTTAGAACTTAAATATTATCTTGAGATGTTTCAAAACCATAATTTTGAATACAAATTTTTCTAAAATAAAAACACAAATTGTAAAAACCTAGTTTATACTTTACTGTCAAAAACCATTGTCAATAACACATTTAAGAATGTTAAATAACCTTTTTAAATTTACAAACATATTTTAAAATGTCAAATAAATGTAAATGTCAATAACAAATTTTGGAATATAAAAACACAATTTAAAATCATATATTGTAGTAGTGTCAAAAGCATAATATGTGTTTTTAACAAAAGGTTTATTAAATTATTTTTTAGAACTTAAATATTATCTTGAGAAGTTTCAAAACCATAATTTTGAAGAAAAAAATTATCTAAAATACAAAAACACATTCTAAAATCTTAGTTTTACATTTTATTGTCGATAACCATTTAACACATTTAAGAAGGTTAAATAAATTTAAGTGTCAATAACAAATTTGGGATTGTAAAAAAACAATTTAAAATTTCCAAATCATATTTTATTGTAGTGTCAAAAGCTTATTATGTGTTTTTAACAAAGAGTTTAAGAATATTAAATTGTGTTTTTAGAACTTAAGTATTGTCTTGGGAATCTTTGACATATTTTAATATTATTTATACTTTACTGTCAAAAACCATTGTCAATAACACATTTAAGAATGTTAAATAACCTTTTTAAATTTACAAACATATTTTAAAATGTCAAATAAATGTAAATGTCAATAACAAATTTTGGAATATAAAAACACAATTTAAAATCATATATTGTAGTAGTGTCAAAAGCATAATATGTGTTTTTAACAAAAGGTTTATTAAATTATTTTTTAGAACTTAAATATTATCTTGAGAAGTTTCAAAACCATAATTTTGAAGAAAAAAATTATCTAAAATACAAAAACACATTCTAAAATCTTAGTTTTACATTTTATTGTCGATAACCATTTAACACATTTAAGAAGGTTAAATAAATTTAAGTGTCAATAACAAATTTGGGATTGTAAAAAAACAATTTAAAATTTCCAAATCATATTTTATTGTAGTGTCAAAAGCTTATTATGTGTTTTTAACAAAGAGTTTAAGAATATTAAATTGTGTTTTTAGAACTTAAGTATTGTCTTGGGAATCTTTGACATATTTTAATATTATTTATTTTGTTAAAAATACATTTTAAAATGTCAAACACATTTTTATCGGTTAAAGTATCGCAATGTAGTTTATTGTCATTTTTACAAACTTTCTAAACTTTTTACTTATAATTGTCTTTTTTAAAATAAAAAAACACTTTATTGTCGAAAACGATTGTCAAGAACAAAGCAAAATATTATATCCAAAAAGTCTTTGTCAAAAACACATTTTAGAATGTCAAATATATTTTAGTTTAAAAGGACCATTTGAAATCTTAAAACATCATTAATAATAAAAGAAAAATTATAGTTATTTTTTCATCTTCAGTGTCATTTTTAGAAAAACTCAAAAATCAAGACATTTAAGAGTGGTAAAAACTCGAAAATACTTTTTAAAGTAAAAACCCACTCATAGTGTTACAAAACCATTTTGTAATGTAGAAAAACAAGAAAAAAAGATTGCTGTGTAGTTTTTGTTATAACTTTTTTATTTTTTATGCGATTTTTCTAATTTTGACAATATATGAAAATTAATGTTTTGTTAAATTTTTTTAGACGGCGAACCTCTACCAGGAGACGAGTTAAGTATGCCAACCATCATTGATTTGGCCAAGGAAAATTTACATTCCCAAGTGCAAAATTTGACAAGACGGTTGCAAGCTTCGGATAATGGAAAAAGTTTAAGATGTGTTGCATATCACCCAGCCTATCCAAATGGAAGATCGGAAACCAGTCGCCAATTGGATGTAAAATGTAAGTCGAATAATATTCCGTTTACAGAATATGTTTCAATGATTTTTTTTATTCCAGACCCTCCTTTACCTCAACCCAACCCAATCGATTTGTTCGGTTACAAAATCGGTCAAATAGGTTCAATTACGGTCGACGTGGAGGCCAATCCAAAACCTCAAATTGAATGGACAGTCAATGGACAAAAAATTAGGGAGGGATCTAGTGACAACACTGGAAGAATAGAGGCTTCAAATGCGCAAGATTTGGTAAGTTTGGCAACTATGTACAAAAATTAATTTTATATCTGAAATCACATGTGATATTAATAATTGATATATTTGGCCGCAATTTAAATATTTGATGAAAATATTTTGTTTATTAAAAATTAATAATTTGTCCGCAATTTAAATATTTGTTTATTAAATATTTACTTTTAATTTATTTTCACATTACAGTTGCTAGATTAATATTGCGAAATTAATTTTGAATTCCCGGTAAAAACATATTTTATCTATTATTTAACATTGTCGAAAGATTAACAAATTTAATTAAAAAATTATTATTTAAAATAATTAATGTACAAATAAAAAACTGTAATTTTTTCAACATAGGGACAAGGAAAGTACAGGGTAGATCTAAGAATAGCAAATATAAATAAGGAAGATACTGAAAAGGTTTATATTTTGACTGCCTATAATGATATGGGATCCCAGGATTATAGTACAAGAATTTCAACTAGTCCCGAACCTGAAGGTAAGACTTTTTTATATTATAAAAATCTTTTTAATTTTAAAACAAAAAAACATTAATTTTTCCAAAAAAATAGCATTAAAACACAATTAAATTTTTTAAGAACCTTTAAAACACAATTTGATGTGTTATAATACATTAAAAGACACATTTATATTGCCAAGAATATATTTAAAAATGTTAAACTTAATTAATCGAAAAGGCACATTTTACGAAGTCAAAATTAAACTTGATTGTCAAAACAAATAGTCAAAAACACAATTTATATAGTCAAAAATGTATATCGCAGTATTAAAACCTATTCAAGTGTGCCAAAAACAATTTAGAAAGTCAATGGGTATTTAAAAACATAATAAACCTATTTAATGTCAAAAAATAGGATTGTCAAAATCACACTTTATAATCAAAAACAAATTTAATATTGTTAAAAACACTATCAATTAAAATATATTAAAAAATGTCAAACACATTCATCTAAAAGGCACATTTTACGAAGTCAAAATTAAACTTGATTATCAAAACAAATAGTCAAAAACACAATTTATATAGTCATAAATGTATACCGCTGTATTAAAACTTATTTAAGCGTGTCAAAACAATTTAGAATGTCAATGGGTAAAACATAATAAACCCATTTAATGTCAAAAAATAAGATTGTCAAAATCACACGTTATAATCACAAACAAATTTAATATTGTTAAGAACACTATCAATTAAAATATATAAGAAAAAGACAAATATGTTCATCTAAAAGGCACATTTTACGAAGTTAAAATTAAACTTGATTATCAAAACAAAAAGTCAAAAACACAATTTATTTAGTCAAAAATGTATATCGCAGTATTAAAACTTATTCAAGTGTGTCAAAAACAATTTAGAATGTCAATGGGTATTTAAAAACATAATAAACCTATTTAATGTAAAAAAAAATTATTGTCATAAATTATGACTCATAATCACATTTTATAATCACAAACACATTTAATATTGTTAAAAACACTATCAATTAAAATATATTTAAAAATTTAAAACATATTCATCTAATTATCTTGAACCTAATAATAGTCAAAAACACAATTTTAAATATCAAAAATTTTTATTAAATTATTTTAAGCTTGTCAAAAACACAATTTAGAATGTCAAAAAATATATTGGATTTTTAAAAGCCTATATAATGGTGCCAAAAACAAAATTTGGAATGCAAAACGCATTTATAAATGTCAAAAATTTACTTAAAATTGTCAAAAACACAATTTAGAATGTCAAAATATTTTTTGAATATAAATAAAAATTTAATTATAAAACACTCAAATTTAAGAAAAAACAGTTTAGAATTGTAAAAATTTATTTAGAATGTTTAGAATGTAAAAGTAAAACACCAGTTAAAGTCTAGAACGCATTCTATAATGTCAAAAAACTCTGTATTATAAATTTCATATTGCCAAGACTATATTTTATAATGTAAAACGTATTCATCTAATTGTCTTGATTTTTAAATCAAATAGTCAAAAACACAATTTTGAATATTAAAAATTTATATATTATTCTAAGCGTATCAAAAACACAATTTAAAAATATATTGGATTTATAAAAGTCAAAAACAAAATTGGAAATTCAGAACGCATTTATAAATGTCAAAAATTTACTTAAGATGTCAAAATCACACTCAAAAATACAATTTGAAAACACAATTAAAAGGTCAAAATATTTTGATTTTCCCGTCCGTATGCTTTCAGAATTTTAAAAACACGATTAACAATTAACAATTAAATTAAAAACACGATTTTGATTGTCAAAAACAAATTTAGGGGTGTAAAAACACAATTATATTGTCAAAAATTGTATTGTATCATTTAAAAAAAGTGTATCAAAAACAAAATTTATTTTGAATGTTAAAAATATTTTTTAGGTACCTATTCAAAAACCTATTAAAATTTATCAAAAATTCAAGTTTAAAAGTAAAATACCATTTAAAGTCTAGAACGCATTTTATAATGTCAAAAATCACTTAATATTGTTTAAAAAAATTATCAATTTTATATCTTACAATGTAAAACGTATTCATTTAATTGTCTTGATTGTCAAATTAAATAGTCAAAAACACTATTTTAAATATCAAAAATTTATATATAAAATATAAATAAAAATTTAATTATAAAACACTCTAATTTAAAATACCATTTCAGAATTATAAAAACACAATTTTGATGGTCAAAAACAAATTTAGGATTGTAAAAAACAATTAGATTGTCAACAATTTTATTGTCTCATTTTTGTGTGTCAAAAATTCAATTTATTTAGACTGTTAAAAATGTATATTGGGTATTCAAAAAAGTTTGTATAAAATACAATTTTAAAAGAAAAACACCATTTAAAGTCTAGAATGCATTCTATAATGTTAAAAAATCACTTAATTTTGCTAAAAACACTATATATATAGTGTTTTATTGTCAAATCCAATAGTTAAAAACACAATTTTAAATATCTATTTTAAGCATGTCAAAAACACAAATTAGAATGTCAAAAAATATTGGATTTTTAAAACCTATATAAAGGTGTTAAAAACAAAATTGGGAATGCAGAACGCATTTATAAATTTCAAAAATTTACAAAATATTGTGAAAATCACATTCTTTAGTCAAAAACACAATTTCAAAAACTCAATTTAAAATGCCAAAACGTTTTTTGAATATAAAACACTTAATTTTGTTAAAAACATTATTTATTATCAATTTTACAATGTAAAACATATTGAGCTAATTGTCAAAAATTTTAAATAATTAATTAATAAAACAATTATAATTGTCTTATCTTATAAGATTGTAAAAAAAATATATTGGATTTTTAAAAACCTATTTAATTGTGTTAAAAACAAATTTTTGAATGTATTTTAGAACACTATTTTAAGTCTAGGACTCATTAGGGAATGTCAAAAACTCACTTAAGATTGTCAAAAACACATTTTAGAATTAAAAAACACACCAAGTTTTATCAATTTAGAGTGTCAAAACATTTTTTGAACAACACACCAAAACACAATTTGAATTGTAAAAATTAAATTAAATTATAAAGTCTTGTTTATTATTTACATGTGCGACCCAAGTAAAACAAAATTAAATTAACATTTAATACATATAATACATATTTAAATTTCCGCTTAAAATAAAATAAAGTTGTTTTAATATTTAATTCGTTCATTTTAGTTGCCATAAAATAATTTTCCAACCAAAAACTCTTGTTCTCTTCAATTTAAACCGGTTAATATTTAATGGAACCTCGGGGCAAAAACGCTTGAAATATTTAAAACCCTGAAACGCAGAAGGAATGGAACACTGAAACAAGGCAACAGAGAAAATACAACAAAAAAAACTATTTAAACTCTATTTAGTCCATTTAAGTTATTTAATTATTAACTGCCATGTTTATAGTCGACTAAAAGTGGGCTAAAATTATATTTTCTTTGATTGGTTCATTGTATATAGGCGTGTCAAGTTGGTTGCCTATAAAACACATTTAAGAAATATCATAAAAATTTTAAAAATATTTTATATTTAATAGGAATGCTTTTTTTTGGTAAAATTGTTGTTTTTTTAACAAACTAACTAAAATGCGCACACTTATGTACTTTTACTATGTGACAGTTAACGCTTTTTTTGTTTGTCCCCCAAAAGTGCGCACTAAAAATGAACTATTTTCATGCTGTCAAGTAGGAATTCAAAAATTCTTTAGACAAAGAATTTATGGTAAGTTTTCGGGAATGCATTTAAAAAAATCCTGAATGTCGAAAATCCACAATTTTAGATTTTTTTTATGTCAGTATATTTATTTGTACAGGTCTTTCATATTTCCTTACTACCTTATTGCGTAATTTATAATAAAAATATACTCCTTTTGCTCTTTGTTCGTAATCAGTAACTGATTGTATTTTTAAATAAGACTGACAGTGGCGAGAAAATAGGAAAGGCCCATAGGTCCTAGATAGTGTATTGTTGTAATTTAATGCATTTATTTATACTAAACCCTAGCCCCAAGCCCCCATTTATTTTTTTAGATTTTTTGAAAAAAATAATTAAAACTTTTTTCTAAAATATTTAATTTTCAGGTCTTGAAATTGGTCTTGGTTCCATAATTGGCATTGTTGTGGCAGTATGTGTCGTCATTGTTGTTGTGGTAACACTGATTTTTGCCAGAATGACCGGCAAATGGTGCTTTTCTGGTGAGTAAATTTTTACCTAGTTATTTTTTCTTTCTTATTATATATTGGTATGTGGTGTATTATTGCATTTTGCTTGACCGTATCTACTCGTATACTTGAAAGAAAGAAAAATCATGAACAAGAAAAATTTTGTTTTAAAGATTAATTAAATTTAGCATTACATACAAATTTTTGTAATGGGTAACTTTAAAAGTAAGTTTAAAAGGTTTTATAAAATCAATAGGGTTTTTAGTAGTTTTGTTTAAATCACAATCTACAGTTCATTTTTTTTTATTTGGTTGGTGGGTTATGCCAGTTTTGATTTAGTATTTTTAGTATATAAAAAATATTTATTATTGGTAATTTACTTGTTAATTATTTATTTATGTTATTTATTGATTTATTTATTTATTAAATATAACACTTTATCATAGTTTAACAAAACAGTTTTATATTATTGTATATAATATCGAAATAAAAAGATAACTTTACCAAAAATAATATCAGACTCTAAAGTAAAAGAACTTTTCAGGGCAAAACTTCATTTCGTTGAAGTTATGCCAAATGCCTCAATGGCAGAAAACGTATATCGCCTTATGGACATTTTTTGAGTAAAAAAGTAACATTATCGGTTTTACAAATATTAAATCACATATTACTTTCAGCTAAGCAGATCAAAATTTTTGAAATTAAAAAAATAAGGGATAAATAAAAAAACAAAAATTAAAAGAGACCTACAAGTGCCTCTGTAAGAAACACATCGATTAAAATGATTATTAATAAGATGTGTTGTTCATATAATAATAATTTTATAATAGTTATTATTACTTAATTTCATTGGACTGGCATAAAATTATTATTATAGGAACAACACATCTTCAAAAATTTTCATAAAACATTTTGTGCAGTGGGTTGCCTAATGCGCGAAACAAATAGATGTTGTATGGATTGTGGTTTAAACCTAAAAGTTTCCCATTTTTTATTTTCTCTGAATTGTAAAATTTTTCTTGTTTTTGGTTTTGTTGAATAGTTTATTCGATATACTTTTTGTAATATTGATTGATTATGGTAAATTTTGTTTAATTTTGAATGAACATTTTAGAAGAAATATATGTATTACATGTATGTATATTTTTGAATGATTATAACATTATTACTTAGGAAAACTATCTGTAACTTTTTTTGTTATAGATGTATAAAATTGGGTTTTGGATTATAAGTATAATTAAGGTATTTTAAATTTAGTTAGTTCATATTATTTTTTTGTTATATTGGTAGCACCTCAGCACTAGCACCTATTTTAATAGTTTTACTAAAAATCAATAAAAATTGATAAAATTGTAACTTCTTTAGTGTTTTAAAATTTCAGCGCATTTCAAGCAAATAAAATTGGCTTAATTCAGTATTTTTTGTGTAATCAATATTTTCAAGTAAAAGAATCCTTTCATTATAACACAATTGTATTTTATTTAAGCAAAGTCACGAATGTACAATCAAAAACAATTTATTTGTACTTAGTTTAGCAATTCTGAAATGATTGTAGTATATTTAAGATCCAAGCGATATTTTTTCACAATTTGCGATATTTTAATGCGGTTAAACTAACATTACATTGAAGGAAATGGTTTATTTGCATGTTGCCCACAAAAGTTCGTTAAATTGCGTTACCAGAAATATGGATTATTATAATTTAAGTTTGGCTGAAGCAAGAGAAAATAAAGGGAAGTTAATAAAAAATATTATACCTATTCTACCTTTAAATCCAATAAATGATGACCATACTCGGGACAAAATCCAGGGTTGCCACTCATCTGGACAACCTGGAAATGTCAGGGAATTTAAATTTTTTAGAAATGTCAGGGAATTGGCATAATATCTACAAAGTCAGGGAATTCCTAAGTCGGTCAGGGAATTGGTTATTTATACACTCACAGGCAAAATAATCGATCCACACAAATTTTCGATGAATTTCAATCGCAAATAACATTTTTATTTGTTTTCGGATTTAAACAAATATTAAAGAATATTGTAGATACATTAATGGAGAATCGCTCACATTTTAAAAATTACTAAAAAATACACGTACGTTTATAAAACATGTATTTTACCATAAGTTTAAGACACTCTGTAGAGTGGCAAAACCGTATATTGTTCTAAATTAAGTTTTAATTATTAAGTCACATCTATTTTTAACAGTTTTGTTTTTGGTTCACCTTGATATATTTATTTTTGTGGAAAATATGGATTTTAAAAAAAAAACATTGCAATTTCCAATATTTTTCTTATATGAAGAACTAAGGTGGCTATTATCCATCCATAGCCTATTGAGGATGACAGTGACAGTTTTGTTGAATCATCCCATACTTGGACATGTCATATACAGCTTTCAAAAGCTATCAAATTGTTTTTTGTAAATTACTGTGTTAATTTTGAGGTGTTTTCTTACTTTTAAAAATATCTCCGACTGATGTTGCCCTTTGTACTTTACTTCTTGTGACGTTTAAAACACTTGCCACGTAATACTGTGACCGTCCATACTGGATTAAATTAATGGCTTTGGCAACATCATTCGGAGACATATCCATTTTTTAAAGTAAGAAGACACCTCAAAATTTAACATTAATTTGCCAGAAACAATTTGATAGCTTTTGAAAGCCGTGTATGACATGTCCAAGTATGGGATGATTCAACAAAACTGTCACTGTCATTCTCTATAGCCTATGGATGGACCATAGCAACCTTAGTTCTTCATACAGAAAAATATTGGAAATTGCAATGTTTTTTTTTAAAAATCCATATTTTTCACAAAAATAAATATATCGAGGTGAACCAAAAACAAAACTGTTAAAAATAGTTGTGACTTGATAAATAAAACTTAATTTAGAACAATATACGGTTTTGCCACTCTACAGAGTGTCTTAAACTTATGGTAAAAAATATATTTTTGTTTAAACCTGTATATTATAAACCTACGTCTATTTTTTAGTAATTTTTTAAAATGTGAGCGATTGTCCATTAATTTATCTACAATATTCGTTTAAATCCGACATCAAATAAAAAAGATATTTGCGATTGAAATTCATAGAAAATTTGTGTGGATCGATTATTTTGCCTGTGAGTGTAAATAAAACTGGTCAACAAAATTTTCATTTAAAATAAGAATTATGTAGTATAATTTAAATTTAATTTATTCAAAATATGGCAGCGCTATATGTCAAACTTATCACTATAACCTTAGAAGTCTATATCACGACTTATAACTATAAACTTCTACTACTAAAACCAACTATTTTTGTGTTTAGGGTGATTAATATTTGTTTATTTTGTAAATGGTAAGCATTATTAATAAACTAATTAATTAATCAGTAAAAGCATAATTAATAAATTAATTAATTAATCAGTAAAAGACTTTGAAAAATCATAGTTCCTGTTGATAAAAAACCGTTTCAAGCCAAATGTTTGATTTGCAAGCAGTCATGGGCCACATAAAAAGTGCGTGCCATTAAAAAAGGATTCCGGCAACGAAGAACATAAATTTGTCAAATTTTCTTAAAAAAAAGAACCATATGGAAAATACTACTGTCTAAAAATGAATTAGTTAAAAATGACTAATTGTCATAGCGAAAAAGCAGCCACTAATAATTCTAGTCAACAGCAATTTGGATCCCGGATATTTAGCAGTCAATTCCTATGTAAAATTGTCTGCTGAATCTGAATATGTCGTCAAAAGTTATAAAAGTAGGACCGTTTTTAAGATTTATTCAATTTTCCATATACAGGGTGTTTCATACCAGGAGGCGAAAAATGAAATTCTATATTCAAAACGTCATTGTAAATAAAAATCTTTAATACTTTTTTGTTCTATCATTTTTCGTTTTCGAGTTATTCGAGTTCAAAGTTTTGAATTCAAACAATGAAAGGATAACAATATGCAATAATAGGATTCATAATTCTAGCAACCAAAATATACATCCATGGAAACGTATATGTGGTCTTCTGCCTTATTTGTCATACAACCTGTCAGTTTATTGTAAATTTATAAACAAAATGGAATTTACGAATGAAGAATATGCAGACATTGTTTTTATTTACGGGTACGCAAATGGAAATGCTTCTGCAGCTTCCCGAGAATATCTGCGTAGATTTCCAAATAAACGACAACCATCCCGCCGTGTATTTTCAGACGCATATCAAAGAAATGGTATTGGAAGCAAGCATACAGGAGGTGCGAACTTCAAACACAATGCTGGTCAAGAAGAGCAAGTAATTGACGCTGTACTTAACGAACCCGGCATTAGTACCAGACGTATTGCTAGTAGGCTGGAAGTTTCTCATAGCTTTGTTTGGAGAACCATACACCGAGAAGTATTGCACCCGTACCATAAGCAAAATGTTCAGCATTTGCAGCCAAATGATCACGAGCCACGACTTCTGTATTGTCAATGGCTGCTTCGTCAACATGAGCAAAATCCAAATTTTATTTCTTCTATTGTATTCTCAGATGAAGCTACTTTAACCAGAGATGGTATTAATAATATCCATAATGAACATGCATTGGCATGGCATTTTCAACGGGCGAATTCTGCCAATTATAGTCCTTCCCAATAGACTAAATGCCGAATCTTATTTAATGTTCTTACAAAATGAACTTAATGAAATGCTGGAAGATGTCCCTGTGGGTTTGCTAAATCGAATGTGGTTTCAACACGATGGGGCACCACCCCATATTGGTAGAAATGTAGTGAATTGGTTGAATAACAACTTCAATGAAAGGAGGATTGGTAGACGTGGCCCAATATTGTGGCCTGCTAGGTCACCGGATTTAAATCCGCTTGATTTTTATTTATGGGGACACATGAAACAGCTTGTCTATGCAGTCGAAATTACCACCGAAGAGCAGCTTAAGCAAAGAATAATAGATGCGGCGGAGCAAATACAAAATGTACAAGATTTTGGACGAGTTTACAATTCTGTTGTTTTGCGGTGCCAAGCTTGTATTAATGCTGAAAGCCATGTTTTTGAAAATGTCCTCTAATATTACAGATAAAAATAAATAGTATAAACTACAAATTGGTCAATTGTCAATCAATAATTCTTGCTGACATATTAGCAATAAACTGACAGGTTGTATTACTTAAATAAGGCAGAAGACCAAATAAGGTTATTTTTTATCTGGACTAGTGTTTTTTTATTAAGTTGGTTGTTTATGTCAGTTTTATTAGTATTTTTTGGATTGGTATCTCTGTTTTACATAATTTGACAGTTTTTGTCAAATCATTAAATTTAAACAGAGGAATATCAAACTCCAATGTATTTATGTGATTTAAAAAACGTCTCTGTACAAATAATTATCCTACAGGACAATAACGAAATACTATTTTGGTCAAAAACCTATTAAAAGGTAAATATTTTTTGATTTCTTAACCACAAATATTAATTTAGTTTTATAGCTGCCAATATAATAGAAATATTTGCCAACTAAACCCCTAAGTTTGCAACGTTGCCGCAGTCCAGATAAAAAAAAAATGAACTGTATTATAAACTTAAATACTTATACGTTTCCATGGATGTATATTTTAGTTGCTAGAATTATGAATCCTATTATTGCATATTGTTATCCTTTCATTGTTTGAATTCAAAACTTTGAACTCGAATAACTTGAAAACGAAAAATGATAGAACAAAAATGTATTAAAGATTTTTATTTAGAATGACGTTTTGAATATAGAATTTCATTTTTCGCCTCCTGGTATGAAACACCCTGTATTATGGAATACTATTTCTCAAAAACTGCTATGACGGTCTTTTCGGATTCAGGGGACAATTTTACATGAGAGGCTGTTAAATGTCCTGGATACAAATTGTTGTGGACTACAGTTATTAGTGACTGCAGTGAATTAGTCAAAAATGACATTTCAAAGTGAAAAAGCATTGCTTTTCACTATGAAATATGTCATTTTTGACTAATTCTTTTTTAGACAGTTTTACAGGATAATAATATTAATAATAATATTGCTTTAGAAAATAACCAGAATAAATCAATTTTGTACTATCAAATATTTACTGATAAGAACTTGATGAACAAGACCTGACGCAGACAAAATTTCAGTTATTTTCAGATTGAACAGAAAATTAATGTAATAAAAACCCAAGAAACAAAAACATAAACCCAAAAAAATTAGCTACAGAAAATTTTTTGTTTGTTTTTTTTTTAATAAGTATTGATTTTTTTGTTAATGTTTTTGAATTTTATAAACTTCAATAAAAGTTTAGTTTTTTAATTAATCGTTATAATGCTCCACCAAGAAAAAAATAAATAGATTGCTTTGATTTTTTTGTATATTTTTAATGATAAGCTTTACTTACTTTTGCTGGGAAGGGGGGGATAAAAATTACAAAATTACTGCTAACGTAATATTTAAATGGCCCCATACTTAAAATTTTAAAAACCAACACTCAAAGTCCAGTTGAAAAAATCATTGAGGGTCAGGAAACAAAAAAGAAAACACATTTTGTCTGGATAAAAATCAGGGAAGGTCAGAGAATTCCTGGAAAAGTCAGGGAATTTGGTTTAGACAAATCGGTGGCAACCCTGAAATCCTTATTTTTGGATTTTTTTTTTAATTGGAATACAATTATCCAGATAATTTTACGTAAAAAAGGTGCTGAAAACGATATTAAAAATGTCTCGCCACAAATAAATTCTAGTTATTAAACACAGTAACGCAATTTGTATCCAATTTTTAAGAATTCTTATTTTAGTAAATGCTCAAAATGAATTTCAAAAATATGTCCAAATACGAGGTGTGTTCAGAAAATAACGGGAATTGTTAAATTTCGCGGGTTCGGAGGGTCCGCTTGTCATAAAATTTTCTTTATTATGTTGGTATACATGCCCCCGAAGTATGATAAAAACTTTAGCTGTTTTCATTGTTTACTTTGTCTGTGGCAGCCGCTAAGAAATGGATCAAAGAATTTGTATCCAATTTTGCTTAAAAAATGAAACAAATTCTGTGAAATGTTAACAAAGGCCTATAGTGAGTCTGCTATAAGTAAAACAAGAGTTTACAAGTGGTATAAGAGTTTCCAAGATGGCCGTGAAGACGTTGAAGATGACGAACGCCCTGAACGCACAAGCACATTAACAACCGATAAAAACATGAAAAAAGTTGAAGAAATGGTTATAAACCATCAGAGAAGTCGCTGATGTTGGTATATTGATTGGCTCATCCCATGAAAAATTTTTCGAATGTTTTGGACAAAATTTTTGGCCAAAAACAATACTGTAATGATGCCCCAGCCTCCATATTCGCCAGACATGCCTCTGTCTGACTTTTTCCTATTCCCAAAAACAAAGAGAACCTTAAAGGGCCGTCGTTTTGCAAGCATAGATGACATTAAAAGCGCATCGCTGAAAGAACTAAAGGTTAACCCAAAGATTGAGTTTTAAAAGTGTTTCGAGTATTGGAAGAAGAGCTGGCACATGTGCATAATATCCAATGGGGACTATTTTGAAGGCGACAACATTAATGTAGACAAATAAATAAATATTTGTTTCAAAAAACGAAAATTCCCGATATTTTCTGAACACACCTCGTATAAGGCTACAATCTAAAAACTAAGCTATGCTTTAGGATAAACTTTTTTTATGTATACACAGTTGCCATTCAGTGGCAATGTTTTTGAAGTCAAATACAAAATTTGGAGGAGTTTGTTTACATTACTGTGCTTTTTAAGGACACCATTTATTTTTGCATTTTTGAAATAGCTGTATTTTATTGTTTTATACGTTGCTATTTTTGTAGTATTTAGCCTGGTTGTGTAGTCTATGCATGTGGTCTGCTTCATCCTGACCCCCCTTAATACCACTCTTCATTAATAAAATTTTTAAAGTTAAAAAAAAAACTCTTTTTGACCCCTTTTTTCTTGTTGTAGGGGGCGCCACTGTCATTGACTACACCACTGGTGACGGCGTCCATCACCATAGCGACGCCACTGGCGTCGACGGGGTAGACAACCCGCACCACAATAACTCGCAAGAATACATAAACGGCAACGACTTGCCCATTAAGAAAGATTTAAAAACCGACACGGCAGTTTAAGTGTTTGTAGGGACTTAAAGGTTTTAATTTTTTCGAAAAAAAAAAATTGCGAAAAAGTATGGAAAATAATCGAAGTTACAAAAAGCATGTTCTAAGTTACAATGTGTGTGTTATGTGTACAGACGGTAGGCTTAGATTGTCACCCTACTAAAATCACATCTTTGCACCAAGGGCTCAATTTTTTCACCACCATGTATTTATTTATTTTTTTTATTTCAGCATTCATATAACAACCTTTACCATAATCTCATCAAATTTTCAATTTCAAAAAATACATTTTAGTAAGTAATATGGTTAAAACTACCATAAATAAATGTTTTTATTTATTATTAGTACATAATCTTGCCCTGAACGAGGACTTTAATCATTTATCATATAGGGTGTGTCAAAAAATGTAGATATTTTGTCAAACTCTGTATATTCGTTGTTTTCGCGATATTAAAAATGTTAAAATGACCTCCTTTACATGGTTGTCAAAATAATTGTTAAATAATCAAAAAACTAGGTACTTTAATTGATAAATCAAAAAAAAATATTTATTTAAGATTATTTACAGGTTAGGTCAATTTTATTAAATTATTAAACGGTAAGAAATGTAATGTACCTACGAGGGTAAGTCAATTAGTCCTTCGAAAACAGTAGAAAAACGCATTATTTTCAGAAGGCCAAATAATGCTTGACAATCCCTTTCATTTGATACCCAAGTCAAGAAGGTTGTGAAAAAATAGGTAACCTTGGAACGGCGGCCATTTTGAACAAATATGGATTTTTAAAGTTTTGTGCAGATTATTTATAAGCAAATCTTAATTTTGAAGGTTCTACAATAGGTAATTAATTACAGATAAATTATTTATTGTAAAATTTTAATTTTACGCATGGTGCGTTTTATTTCTTCTCAATTTCTTAAAGTTTGTTTTCAAGCAAATTTCAAAATGTAATCAGAATTTGTTTATCTTCTATTTATTTTGACATGTTTCATCAGAAAACATGTTTCATCAAAAAACTGAAAAATTGTGAAAAAAACTGTTTTTTCCGTTTTTCCAAAACCTTGAAAAAAATGTCTTTTTGGGGAAAAAATTTTGTTTTTGGAAAATATACACAGCAGTAGTAGTAGCAATCAACAACTTACAATTATTTTAGTTAAAGAAAAATATTCTTACAGTAAAAAAAAAATAAACGTATACTGTTGGTTGGGTATTTTTTTGCAAAAAGGAGTCCATTGAAAATATCCAATTACAAAATAATGGATGATTTATAAAGTTAAAATACAAAATTAGAATTTTATAAATTGAAGTGTCAAATAAAACGAAACTTATGTTAATACAGCACCAAATATGTTTTTTTTAATCAGAATTTGTTTATCTTCTTTTATTTTGACATGTTTCATCAGAAAACATGTTTTATCAAAAAACTGAAAAATTGTGAAAAAAACTGTTTTTCCCAAACCTTGAAAAAAATGCCTTTTTTGGGAAAAAAATTTGTTTTTGGAAAATATAGACAGCAGTATTAGTAGCAATCAACAACTTACAATTATTTTAGTTAAAGAAAAATATTCTTACAGTAAAAAAAATAAACGTATACTGTCAGTTGGGTATTTTTTTTGCAAAAAGGAATCCATTGAAAATACCCAATTACAAAATAATGGATGATTTATAAAGTTAAAATACAAAATTAGAATTTTATAAATTGAAGTGTCAAATAAAACGAAAGTTATGTTAATACAGCACCAAATATGTTTTTTTGCGACCCGGTAGAATATTCTTACTGAATTAAAATAAAAGGAATAATTATTATAATCATATTTATCGTCGGAATGTTTTCTCGATATCAGTGTACGGATAGTATCCGTAAAAATTATCAGAAATTATCAGAAAAATTGACTTACAATTTGATTAAAATGGAAAAATGCAAAAATCAATTTTTCTGAAAATTTCTCAATTTTATCTGAAATTTTAAAACCCTAGTTGTAAAGACTTCCAGAAAAAAAACATCTTGGCTTTCCTCTCAGGAGCTAAGAAAAAAATTCTTGAAATTTCATTTGACTAAATACTGGTAGTTTTTCAAAAACTACACATGTCAAAAATTATAGGTGACAGATGTCAAAAATGACAGGTGGTTATTTTTGACACCTGTCACCTGTCATTTTTGACATGTGTCACCTATATTTTTTAAAAAACGACCAGTATTTAGTTATATTTTTTCTGGAAGTAGTTTACAACAACTGGAAGTTTAAAACCTGTGGTTCTGATCAAACATGCGGGAAAAAAATTATAAATAATTTTTTTAAAATCAGATTCAGATCTAGCACTCCTAGAAAGAAATGTTTACCTTTTTCTACTCCACCATTTATAAGCTGTGACTTTATGGCGTTTTAGTCACGGACTGAAATTAGCTTTATTATAAATTAGGGAAAAGTGAGGTTAAATCCGTTAAAAGTTGACAGATGTCAAATGTTTAACAAATAAAATTGGCTTTAAATTATTCTTTGTTTTCTACTTAAATTACAGGGGTGCGAAGTTTACAGTTTTTCTTTGACAAACTTTTAAAACCATATTTTAAATCTGTGGGTAAAAGGCATAAGGGGATAAGTCAAAAAGATCAATTTTTCAGTAGAGCCTTAAACGTATTCGCATTAATTCAGGAAATATATTTATGGTTAGCGGGTATACCCTTTTGTTAGCACATGTCATATGCTAACAAAAGCGTATACCCGCTAAACTTAAATATATTTCCTGAATTAATGCGAACGCGTTAAAGGCTCTATTGAAAAATTGCTTTTTTTGACTTATCCCCTTATGCCTTTTACCCACAGAAATATTACTAGTACTACAATTTAGTAACAATTAAAAAAGATTGTGAAACATTTTTTCGGCGTTACGTAAACTTCGGAAATTTTGACAGATTGCACTTATCTAGAACAAACTTGTATTGCTACTACTAGCGCCATCTATTTATTTCGCAAGGACTTATTATTGACTTAACCTCGTACTGCTCACTCATCATATTTCCTACTGCGATAATTTTTTTCTTGACGATACGCTAAATTTTATTTTTTAAATGACTGGATATTATATTATATAGTTAAGCCTAGAAAATATATGTATGTATATATAATATACTTAACTGTTAATACTAAATAAATAAATAAAATAAGAAATCTCTAAAAAAACACTCATATTTAGGAAATGCATTCATAAATGTGTCCAATATTATAAAAAATACATTTCGTTTTTTTCGTACACTCTGTATATTATAAGGGAACACTGTGTATATTTTTAAGTATTATTATTTGCTGAATCTCATTTTATATACTCAATAATTAATTTAATTTTAGTATTTTAAGATTTTTTTGCATGTAAAAAACTTTTTTTAATCAAAAACTTCTCAGACCGATTTTGGGATTTTTATGATAAATATTGTGTTGGTACTACTGTAACTTGTCAATTAAATCGTTAGTACCAACCTTTATTACAGAAATAACTGCAAAAATACTGCCATAAGTATTCAATAAATAATATGATCAAAATTTACATTCCATTTTTTGTTGTAAGTAATTTATATAAGACAATAATTTTTATTTCCTCTACTTTTTATTTGGAATTTGTGGGTAACATAAATATGGCAACATTGTTAAAAACCACACAATAAAATTCCGAATAAAAAATAAATGTATTTATAAAAATCAAAAATTATTTTAACTTACACCACTTTAGTATTCAAGTGATTTTTTTATTAAGTATCTATATCTATATTTAAAAATTCTATGATATTATATTATAATTGTAAAAATTTTGTATGTTATTAATTAATTGTACTTAAGACGTTAGAATTAAGTTGGAAGATTATGAAATGTTTTTTTTTTAAATAAAAATAAATAAAAATTGACTTGTTTTATTTAATATTTTTTATTAAAATACACCACATACTAATTTATTTTGCACAAGATGTTTTGAGAAGATTTATAATATTTTTTATTTTATAGGTAGAAGGGAGAGACATCTAGCAGAATCGTAAGTATATTAAAGTTATAAAGAGTTTACCAATAACTACAAAAGCGTACAGGGGTCACAAAATTATAATAAAATAATTTGTATTAATATATTGAAACAAAATCCAAATGCAATATTTTGAAAATAAACTTAATATATTAAAAAGAAAGCCTTACCCACATACTATATTTTGTTTGAATTAAGAATGTGACAATAATGGACTGAGATGCAGCATCAGTGCTGCTGTGATCAGTTACTGTCTTTTCCTAGACACAAATCTAATAAACGTGTTAAGTTAAGTTAATGTTAGTTGTTATTGTTAATAATAACATAACACTATGTCACTTTGCAGCTTTCATTGTAAGAGCAAGCTTGGGAGAAATCTTGATAGAACTATAAACAAATAACATATAAATATAAATTTATTTCCAATATAATAAATTTCCAATATATTTCTTTTCAAAAAATTGGATTTTTTTTTAAATTGGATTGGAAATATAATGATTTTTTTCAATTGAATTTTTATTCATTATATTGAATTTATTTATTTACAATATGTGTATTGAATTTATTTATATCGGATTTTTTTCTATATATTGAATTTATTTACAATGGGTGTATTGAATGTATTTCCAATATATTGTTTTTTTAATATTTGAATTTATTTCCAAGATATTGGTTTTTCAGTATTTTTAAATATATGTTTGCAATATATTAAATTTCCAATATATTGTTTTTTTTAATATATTGAATATTTTTATTATTTCTATTGCATTTTTTTAATATATGGGAATCATGACTTTGAAAGAACTATAAACAATAGTATAACATAGTATTTGATTTTTTTTATAATATTAAATTTTTATCGTAAATATTGATGTTTTTCATTTTTTGAATTTTTATTCAATATCAATATTTTTATTTTTATAGAACATATATATTTTTTTCGATGTATTGAATTTATTTTCAATATATTGAATTTTTTTCTATATATTCAATTTATTTCTAATATATTGGATTTTTTTCAATATTTTGAATTTATTTTTAATAATGCATTATTTTCAAAAATATTGGGAATCATGGCCTTGAAAGAACTGTACACAAATAACATAATGTATTGGATTTTTTTAATTTATTAAATTGTTTGCCAATATATTGGATTTTTTTAATATAATAAGTCTATTTTCATTTTTCATTTTTTTCTTCAAAATATTGGATTCTTTTTATTTAAATTGATTTTTTTCAATATATTGGATTTTTTTCTATACTTTGAATTTATTTCCAATATATTTGATTTGTTTGCAATATATTGAATTTATTTTCAATATATTGGATTTTTTTTGTATATTCAATTTATTTCTAATATATTGTATTTTTTCAATATTTTGAATTTATTTTTAATAATGCAAGTTTCAAATATATTGGGAATCATGGCCTTGAAAGAACTGTAAACAAATAACATAATGTTTTGTATTTTTTTAATATAATAAATTGCCAATATATTGGATTTTTTTTTAATATAATAAGTCTATTTTCATTTTCCATTTTTTTTCTTCAAAATATTGGATTCTTTTAAATTAAATTGATTTTTTTCAATATGCTGGATTTTTGTCTATATTTTGAATTTATTTAAAATGTATTGAATTTATTTCCAATATATTGAAATACTGTAAACAAATAACATAACGTATTGGATTTTTTTAATATATTACATTGTTTGTCAATATATTGGATTTTTTTTTAATATAATAAATTATTTCCATTTCTCATTTTTTTTAAATATTGGATTCTTATTAATTAAATCGATTTTTTTCAATACATTGGATTTTTTTCTATATTTTGAATTTATTTACAATATATTGAAAGAATTGTAAACAAATAACATAACGTATTGGATTTTTTTAATATATTACATTGTTTGCCAATATATTTGATTTTTTTTTAATATAATAAATCTATTTCCATTTCTCATTTTTTTTCAATATAGTGGATTCTTATTAAATAAATTGTTTTGTTTCAATATAGGTATTGAATTTATTTTTAATATATTGGATTTCTTTTCAATATATTGGATTTTTTTTCTATATTTTGAATTTATTTCCAATATATTGGATTTGTTTGGAATATATTTAGTTTATTTTCAATATATTGAATTTATTTCCAATACATTGAAATTTTTTAATTTTTTTTAACATATTGGATTTTTTACAATATTTTGAATTTATTTTTAATATTCCTATTGCATTTTTTTCAATTTATTGGAAATCATGGCCTTAAAAAAAACTGTAAACATATAACATAATATATTGAATTTTTTCCAATATACATACATATTGGATTATTTTAATATAATAAATTTATTTCCAATATATTGGATTTCTTCTTAATATATTGTATTTTTATCGAACATTGATTTTTTTCAATATATTGAATTCTTTTTCAATTTAAAATATATTGTTTTTTAAATGTATTGAATTAATTTCCAATATTTTTTTTCAATATATTGAATTTTTAATAAATAAATTGAATTATTTTTGTTCATTGTGCAATGCACTGTTATAAGTTATAACTACATTTTTAAGAATAAGTTCTTTCAAATTTTATATGATCTCATTTTTCCAGCAGCGACACAGAAAGTACAGATGTGAGACCGAAGGACAAAAAGCGCCATCTATCGCCAATCAAACTGACCTCGTACTTCAAGAAAAACAAGGACAAAGTAGCGTCAGAGGATGAACCGGAAACGAAAGAGATGGACACGACTGATGACGTCAAGGTTCCCATAGACACCGACGACGATAAAAAAAGCGACGATCAGCCCAAGGAGGGTATCGTCTACGCCGAATTGGACTTGGTGAGTCCAAATACAAGTCCACTGGTGAAAAACGACGACGACAAAACCGAGTACGCGGAAATTGTGTATACTCCTACAAAGGAGACTAAAGATAATACGGTTAAAAAGTAATTTAAGTATTTTTAAGCACTTTTTTATTTACATTGTAATGTGATCGATTTTTACTGTGTACCATTGCGTCCCAAAGTTTTGTGGACAATCTTGAAGTGGGACCATTTACTTTGGGACGCAATAGTACACTATTTTAGTATGTCTAGCTTAATTCCTGTGTTTTTATGCTATGGTGAGCCTTATATAAATTCCGTCCAATTTAAATTGTAACGCTTGTAGCCATATTAAAATAAAGGGTGTCCAAAAATGTGTTACCACTTTTTTTGACCATTTGACGCGTTTTACAGCCGCCAATGGCCAAAGTGCTCACCCATTTTGGACACCCTGTATATATCGTGTAGTTTTTATATTTTTAAGAGATTTTATTTTATTTATATTTGCTTAGGTATGTTTTAAAGACTAAACGTCAGTGTTGTTTATAAAAAATGTGTTCTTTTTATATAAATATGTACGTCATAGTAAAGACTTTTTATTAATATAAAATATAGATATTTTGTGTTCTGTACAAATTATAATAATTAATTTACTAGTTTAGTGTTATTAATTTTATGCACTGTACTTAATTAGTTTTATATTTTCTTAAATTTTGAATAAAAGAAATTTCCCAAAAATATTTGATTTTTTTGTTAAAGCCCTACGTTTTCAGAACAAAAAAAAAAACAAGGTAAAATGTCTCTAATACGATTTTTTTGCAAATTTGCGAGGTTGCCAGATTGTGCAAAAAGTCCCAGGTCGGGGGAATTTTTGCACAATCTGGCAACCTCGCAAAGTATCCGGCGTAGATACCTCCTCGCATTTCTGCTCTCCTAATACAAATTTGAATTTTTTTTTAAAATTTTGACACCAAAATATTTCCTCGATCCTATTTTTAAGAATTTTAAAATTTCATAATTTGTATTAGGAGAGCAGAAATGCGAGGAGGTATCTACTCCGGATACTTTGCGAGGTTGCCAGATTGTGCAAAAAGTCCCAGGTCGGGGGAATTTTTGCACAACCTGGCAACCTTGCAAAGTATCCGGCGTAGATACCTCCTCGCATTTCTGCTCTCCTAATACAAATAATGAAATTTTTAAAATTTTGACACCAAAATATTTCCAGGATCCTATTTTTAAGAATTTTAAAAATTTCATAATTTCATAATTTGTATTAGGAAAGCAGAAATGCGAGGAGGTATCTACTCCGGATACATTGCGAGGTTGCCAGATTTTGCAAAAAATACCAGGTCGGGGGAATTTTTGCAAAATCTGGCAACCTCGCAATGTATCCGGAGTAGATACCTCCTCGCATTTCTGCTCTCCTACTACAAATTTGAAATTTTTAAAATTTTGACACCAAAATATTTCCAGGATTGAGAATTTTAATAATTTCATAATTTGTATTAGTAGAGCAGAAATGCGAGGAGGTATCTACTCCGGATACATTGCGAGGTTGCCAGATTTTGCAAAAATACCAGATCGAGATAATTTTTCAAAAAATACCGAAAAATATTTTTGCGTCAAAATTTTAAAATTTAATAATTTGTATTAGGAGAGCAGAAACGCGAGGAGGTATTTACTCCGGATACTTTGCGATGTTGCCAGATTGTGCAAAAAGTCCCAGGTCGGGGGAATTTTTGCAAAATTTGGCAACCTCGCAAAGTATCCGGAGTAGATACCTCTTCGCATTTCTGCTCTCCTAATACAAATTTGAAATTTTTAAAATTAAAATTCCAGATCGAGATAATTTTTCAAAAAATACCGAAAAATATTTTTGCGTTAAATTTTAAAATTTCATAATTTGTATTAGGAGAGCAGAAACGCGAGGAGGTATTTACTCCGGATACTTTGCGAGGTTGCCAGATTGTGCAAAAAATCCCAGATCGAGATGTTTAGAAAAATATTTTGCGAGGTTGCCAGATTGTGTAAAAAATCCCAGATCAAGAAAAAATTACAAAAACATTTTATTACAATGTTGTCGGATATTGTAAAAATTACCAAATTTGGGATTTCAATAAGGGTTTTGTTTGTAAAATAAAATGCAATTTAGGCTAGGACGTTCTTTATTATTCACTTTAAACAATACACGATACAACACAATTCAGTATTACTCCATTGGTTTTAAATCGGTGATGGTTACATCGAAAATATAAAATCCACCGCCTCGTAGAGTTAACGCTAGCACATGCGTGAGCCTGTTTATAGTCGTCATCCTCAAAATGTAAGCTTTACCTTTGTTTTTAATGAACATCGGCACGTCTCTGGTATCGGCGTCGAAAACGAAATACTCTCTGTTTTTCGTTTTACCGAAAGCGAGATTTTTCACGGTGGCGCCATCTTCACCGTCCGCGTAAATGATGCCCATGCGCCTCGAAGTACTTTGAAAGAAACACCTGTAAAAAAATTTATTTCAACTACAGTATGTCCACAAATAGAGTGCATCCCTGCTTAAAATACCCCATAGAGACCCTGTTCAAACCGATAGATATTTGTATCGGAATGTATGGTGTTTCTATAGGGTGTATCAGTATGTAGAAGGTGTGTTCAGAAAATAACGGGAATTGTTAAATTTCGCGGGTTCAGAGGGTCCGGTTGTCATAGAATGTTCTTTATTATGTTGGTATACATGCCCCCGAAGTATGATAAAAACTTTAGCTGTTTTCATTGTTTACTTTGTCTGTGGCAGCCGCTAAGGTTGGACGTGTTTTATGAGCTCGGCGATTTTTCGTTCGTTAAAAGAAATGGATCAAAGAATTTGTATCCAATTTGGCTTAAAAAAATAAAAATAAATTCTGTGAAATGTTAACAAAGTCCTATAGTGAGTCTGCTATAAGTAAAACAAGAGTTTACAAGTGGTATAAGAGTTTCCAAGTGGTATAAGAGTTTCCAAGATGGCCGTGAAGACGTTGAAGATGACGAACGCCCCGAACGCACAAGCACATTAACAACCGATAAAAACATGGAAAAAGTGGAATAAATGGTTATAAACCATCAGAGAAGTCGCTGATGATGTTGGTATATCGATTGGCTCATCCCATGAAATATTTTCGAATGTTTTGGGTATGAAACGCGTGGCAGCAAAATTTGTTCCAAAATTGTTAAATTTTGAACAAAATTTTTGTCCAAAAACAATACTGTAATGATGTCCCAGCCTCCATATTCGCCAGACATGCCTCTGTCTGACTTTTTCCTATTCCCAACAATAAAGAGAACCTTAAAGGGCCGTCGTTTTGCAAGCATAGATGACATTAAAAGCGCATCGCTGAAAGAACTAAAGGCTATCCCAAAGATCGAGTTTTAGAAGTGTTTCGAGTATTGGAAGAAGAGCTGGCACATGTGCATAATATCCAATGGGACTATTTTGAAGGCGACAACATTAATGTAGACGAATAAATAAATATTTGTTTCAAAAAACGAAAATTCCCAATATTTTCTGAGCAGACCTCGTATAGGACCCATAGTTGGGATTTATGGTTATTCTAAAGGAATATCCACCCTTGATTTTTTTGCTATTGGTTTTAATGGGGAAAATACACATAAATGTAGAAATTAGTTTTTCCCCTATTATAGAACCCCATAGGTTTTAATAAAATTTTGTCAAATGTTTTATAGTTGTTCTATTATAATAGGGATATCCCTATATATCCTTCATTGAGTTATTTGCTATCGGTCTCAATAGGGAAAATGTTATGGTGTGCCTATAGGTAATTTCCTATAAATTTTCTATCGGGCCGTATCCGGAAAAAACCATGGACAAATGCACATATTGAATCCGGTAGCGCCCGATAGATTATTTTGTATGGGTCTCTATGGGGTATTTTAAGCAGGGCTAACAGGACAAATGGACTAAAACTTTCATTTTTCGACCAAAAGTCATTCGTCATAAAAAGTTCTGCTTGTTTTAAAAGGTCTGTGCCATACTTTAAATTTAAAAATATTATACAAGGGAGTCAAAAATCAAGAAAACATGAAATACTATCAAGATAGATAGCACACTTTATTCTAAGAATGTTTTTTAAATAATAATAAAAAATATTCTTAGGATCATGCTATATTTCTTCTAAAGAACATGCTTAAAAGACATATAGCATGATCCTAAGAATATTCTTACTGGCCTACAGGCAGGTTCTTAGAAGGTGCAAAGTTTTAGTGGTAAAAATTAGTCTACTCTAAACATATGCTTAGAATGTTAAAAAAGTAATTGCTATAGAAAGTTCATTTAGGAATATTCTGTTAAGCATATTTAGTTCAGTTACCTATATAATAGTAAAATATACCATAAACTACGTATACTTAAGTACCTAATTAGTAATTAGTATTAAATACCAAGTAAACAACACAATACAAAATTTTTTTTTATGGTTATCTATAGTTAAAACAATATTCGATAACAAAAATACTTTTACTATAGGGATTTTATTTTATGTTAAATATAAATATTTATTAATTTTGTAAGTACCGATTTTTTATTTCTGAATTAACATTTTTATTAGTGTGTTTAAAAAAAACAATTATTTTTATTTCCAATGGTGTTGAAAAATTAATAGTACATTAAAAAACAAAAATGTTGGCGCCTATTTGAGCCCTTAATATTAATATTAAGGTTTGCCTCAATTCATTTGTTGTTTTTCCATTTCAATAACACGGGAATTTTTATTTTTTTAATTTTGAATTCTTATAACTTTGGAATGGTTTGTTTTCGCAACACCCAAAATAGGCGCCAACATTTTTGTTTTTTAATGAACTTTTAATTTTTCAACACCATTGAAAAAAAAAATAATTTTTAATTTTTTTGAAACTCTAATTTTTATGTATAATAATCCTAACTATCTTCAATTTCAATCTAATCTGACTTATCCCACAAAATTTTCCAATTTTACTTTTTATGAAATAATGTCATACAACTTATGGTTTAGAGGTCAAATTGTTTATTTAATATTTTTAAATAAATATATAGGTATTAATATGTCGCAAATTTTTTTAAGGGGACGACAAATACATTTCACTGTCATATTATGACAGTGAGGCGTATTTGTCGTCTCCTGAAGAATTTTATGAATGTAAAATGCAACATATTAGAACGTGGGTATCTGACATATTTGGAAATATTCTCAAAAGCTTCCTAGAAGCTCCATAAGAAACCTTCTAAGACCATTCCAAAAACGTATTCTTAAAATGTTCTTAGGATGCTTTTTAGGAAGCTTTTAAGAAGCTTTTAAGAATCTAATTGCATCATTAAAAGGGTATCTATTGAATGTTTTAAAAGTCCCTAAGAACATTCTTAGCAATAAGGGAAGCTTCTAAAAATATTCCATTATTCCGGGTCATATCTTCTTAGAAGATTCTTAAAATCAAATTTTGCTATCAGGGATAGAACAGAGTAGTGTTTTTCAATAGTGTTCTGTAGTGTTTTTTGACAGTGTCAGAGTATTTAATTGTATATATCAAATTTAATTTAGTAACTTACCTCAAGGCATTATGCAGGTTGAATCTGTTATCCTTGATCATGAACATGGTCCCTTCAGATGCGCCAGTGACGGCAACATTGAATTGGTACGGGAAAATGGTCCCGACTTCTTTTAAATCGTCCACCGACAAGTCGTAGTTTCTAGTGTCATCATCCAGATTTAGTTCTTCCAGACACTGTTTGAAGTAATCATCGCCGTTGACAAGAATCGAGTTTAAAACTGCAGGGTTCCAGTCGTTTAAGTCGTATATCTCCATCATTGCAATGGCCACCACCTAAGAGAAGTAGATTTTTATTATTACACTGGGAAATATGGGGGTCGTTTTCAAAAAACACCCGCCTTCCGCCGTCCGTAAGTTTGAATTCCAATAACTTTGTTAAAAATTATCGGATCTTATTGATTTAACAACCAAGTGAAAGCCTAACAAGCCCTTAGTAAACTCTTTCAGAAAATGTTTTATTTAGTTATTTCAGAATAATTTTTTTTAATTTTGAAACTCGTAAAACACACATTTTCGCATGTCCCATTATTGTTTTATAATAGTATATTAAAGAACTAATGTCGTAAGACGTCATTTTGTCGCACGCGGACAATTTATAAAACGAGCGACGAAGGAGCGAGTTTTATAATGGACAAGTGCGACAAAAGGTCTTATGACATGAGTTCTTTATGCTATTTTATCTATTTTGCAAACATTTTATAAAACAAATTAATTTTATACCTTATATTTAATTTGGTGGAATTTTACTTTACATAGTTGGTATCACAGTTTGAAGTTTGAAAGGTCATTAACCATTCAAACATTATCACATTCTTTCGCTATGGCGTCGTTAATTTACAATAAGTATTTACAATAAGCGGCTGTTAAAGAAGAAAAAAGGATTTTCTTTGGTGTTAAACAAAATTTATTGCACGAAAAGTCTCGTAAGTACTAGAAAACAAATCATAAAAATAATATAACCTATAGGTATTCAAAATTGTATTTTACCAGTAGCCAACCTATAAAATCAAAATTTTGGGTGGAATAAAGTACCTCATTAAAGAACCAAAAGCGGTGTTATAATGAAGTCATTATGAAACCAAAATAGATAAAACTTACATACATGTTTTCTTTTTTAAATATTGAATAACCAGAACTTTGTGTTGCTTTATAGCAATCCATAACATCCTTAGTTAATACGGTAAACAATTTATATATAAAATAATTAATTTTTATCTACTTTTTTTTAATTTGACTCATGTCCCAGACATTTTTTCCGTTCCGTTAAGTCCGATAGAATATTAAAAAAAACATATATATGGCAACTTTTTTGGCACTCACGTGATCAACAAATGATGTTCGGACGTATACATTACCCAGCTGAATTTATTTATTCAAAAAACAGGTGCGGGTAACGCGAATGTAATAATTGTTTGTCCGCTAAGTTACTCAAAAAAATAATAAAAATAAGGTAAGAAAAAATACTATTTTTCATGTTTATGTTTATTTTATGGCACTAAAGCTCATTGAGAGTAACTAATGACTGTGATGTCTTATTATTATTTTTTAAATATGGTTTCACAAAACTTTGTCCACTGCGTTACCGAGTCCATTATGTTACCTTATGGCAACTTAATGGAATTTAGGGTAACGCAATAGAATTTTTCAACAACGAAGTGGATATTTACCGTCGCTTTTATTAAAAGTAGTTTATGATAAACCATTTTACAATTATTTGTGATTACAACTCATGATATAGATTACATCCAAGGGAACATTCCACGCAATATACAAGTACTAAAAGACACCAGCTTATAGTCAAAGAAAATGGGTGTCTACAATTTAGAAATCTAAGTTGTTATTCTGCAAGTGAGCACCACTACAAGGTATTTTGTTTATGCATTACTCTAAAAACGTACCACCCTTTATAGTTTCTTTTTTACGTTATCTTTAAGTCCTTGTCTATTTTTACGTTAACTTTCCAATGTCTATTTCGTTAATACGTGTTTATAAATTAGAGTTTAACTCACTAATACAGTGACTAAAAGAAAATATTAATGGTATTGTTTTTTTAACAAAGAATCGGAATGGTTTCTTTTAAAAAGTAATTTAACGAACATACATATTTAAAAAGGCATACAATTTTTAATAAAAAATAAAATAAAAAATAGTCAAAAGTTTGTGAACTAAGTACCTACATTTTATTTCAAATTATTTTTATAACAACTTTTTTTATTGAATTAAATTCTGGATTTGAAATTGGTAACACAGTGGACATATATAAAGCTAGCTAAACACATTTTTCTGAAAAAAAACGTAAAAAAATAAAAAAGTGCACTGCCTGTCTTAAATGTAAGTAAACAAAACTCTAAACATTTATAAAAATCCAACGAAAAGTCAATTTAAGCAAAAAAAAAATTGATCTTCATTTTCCTGAAAGCGGGTGTTTCTTGAAACTGACCCATGGACAAAACTTACCAAGTTAAACAGCACTCCCTTGCCCCGTCTTTCCTCGGGAATCCATTCATCGTATCCGGAAATTGTGGATATCATGGAGTACAAGTCTTTGGGATACTCGACATCCCAGTTGTTCCACATGTTTTCAGCGCAGCCTCGCTGGTATCCAGTGGGTGCTCTCTGAACCATTCGGGACCAAGGTATGGGGTCGACCATAAGCCATTCTGGGTCTTCATTGAAAGGTTTACCTAGAGGAGAAAAATCACGGTTGAAGGAACATTCAAATTAATTATCCTCCACAATGCTCCAAGTTTTCCTTGCCCTTTAAAGAGTATCCAAGTGGAAATACCACGTTGCTTTGACAACTTTTTGTTTGTATGGTATAACCAAAAACGTCAAAACCAGTTTTTTTTCTACGTTTTTTCACAAAACTCGTTAAAATGAATCGTTAAATATCGCTTGTGTTTAAAAGTAAACCAGATCATTTTCATTAAAGCTTGTTGTGCAAATTATAAACAACTACGCTTTAATAAAAATTATCGATAATTTTTAAGCACTCGAGGTATTACCCCCGAAAATTTCACTTATGCATTGTTTTAACAATGTAAAAGGTAAGGAACTAATAAGTGGAATTTCAAAAATTATTAATGGCCAGTTGCACCGTAAGTTTAACAGTGGTTTTATTTTTAACACAGGTTTATTTTTCATAACTGGCTTGCACCGTAAATTAATCCTTGTTTAAATACCTCTAAACTACTGTTAAAATAAACCCCCAATTTCGGTGGTTTAAATTACTTTAATCCACCGTTAACGATTTATAACCTCAAAAGTACTAGTAATCGGTATTCAAGATCTTTTTTTCCAAAGATATTATTTATTGACATCTTTAGCAAATCCAATAATTATAGTTATAAATATAGAGGTCAGCAACTTTATAATGAGTCACTACTAAGAACCAGATTACAACTAGATTAAAACTAGATACAGTTTTGTCCATTATTCCAGCTGCAGCTGTACTACATAATATTGCTAGAGACATGAATAAACCAGAGCCACCATTGCCTGATGATATTAATGCCATCAACTGGAGTACCCTGTTGTTACTCATCCACAAGATCGCATGTTTCAAAATCAATTGAGGCCTGTCATAGCAAAACCGACAATCTCCACTTTTGGTCAAAAATTAGATTTTTGAAGTTTATGTGCTGCAAAAGGAGCTAAATCCTGCCTAAAATCCTATTTTAAAAATGACATTTAGTGCAAAGTCGACAATCTCCACTGATAGATTTGCAGCAAAGAATACAATCTCCAATTCCACCATTAGAAATTAGTAATTTGTGTCACCTGATATCCTAACATTTGATGTTATAACGTATTTTAGAGATTTAATTTTGTGTTTTTTTACTGGTACATACTGTTAAGTTCTATTGCAGTAAATTGCACTTAAAAATATATTTAAAATACTTAGGTATATACTATATATACGTTTTATTGTTTTAAGAATAATAAAAAAAGTTATCTTGTTTATTTTGTGCTATTAAACCATAATAAGACGTAAAGGTAAAGCAAGAAAAGGCTGATAATGTCAAAACATTGCAAGTACAACATTACGGAGCAAAGTGGGAAGAAGATGATGAGTTGTTGTAGGTACTATAAAAAAACTTTTTTGCACGAGGCAACTTGGTCCCAGATTTACAAGAAACTCCAGATTTATGTGGTCCAGTTCAGAATTTTCCCACATTGATTGTATAGTTAAATTTTATAACCATTAAAGGAATAAAAATTTAATTATTTTTTTGTTTATTTTTTTAAATCTCCTTAAACGTTTACAACAAAATGAGCAATCTCCAGCAATTCATATCAAAGTTAGCAATCTCCAATTTATAATTACCGATTTCACCTATACTATGCATCCTGGAGACCTTGTAGTTGGCTACTAGACTAACAACAACAATATTTCAATATAATATATAAAAAAAATTACAAATCTAGAATTTAAAATACCAAAATCAATTATCTCAATTTACTCAGTTTTAGTCTGACGGGAGATTGTTGACTTTGCTCTGACATGCCTCAATTAATACAAGATTATTTTGACAATTTATAAAATTTAATTTGAATAATATTTTTAATGTTTTATTTAATTTATAGATATTTAAAATTAAAATAAAATAAATGGTCACTTCTTGTTTATTATTATAATACATATATTAAGTTTTTGTTTATCTTCTAAAAATTTTAAACCCGAAAGTCATTTCTTTAACATTATTTTTATTGTTAATTTCCTGCTCTAATTGTTTTAGCCCTATATGTCTCTTTGTTTTCAATGATACCCTTGTATCTACAGGACTAATTAAATGATTTTTTTCATTATCTGAAAAATTTGAGGAGCGATCTGTATCCATATTATTCTCTCGTACCATCAACTGAATAGGTCGTACAAGACATAAAATCGAACCACAGATGATAATGAATCGAACTCTTAACGTCAAAATATATTTGCGTAACAAATAAGTGTGGTTAGTTATTAATACCAATCTTTTCCATTTTTTAGTCAAATTCCCTAGATGTATAGTTAAATTTTAAACCATAGTAAAAAAATCACTGTGCAAGATTTTGGACACTAATCTCCTGTTACCTTTTAACTTGTCAGTTTATTTAACTGATCAGTTAGAGAAAACGGTGCAAGTAGCCGTAAGTGAAAATACCACGTTGCTTTGACAACGGTTTGTTTGTATGGTAAACCAAAAACGTCAAAACCAGTTTTTCATAAAAATTAACGTGGTATTACCACCGACTATTTCCCTCGTCTTAATTTCCACCAATCACAAACGCACAATTTTGAATTTCAAATGGTTTTTAGGTAGAAAAACTGTATGACAGCACCTGTCAGCAGTTTTTTCGAGTTTACCCGCGGCAAAACTTGACAGCTGTTGTCACCAAAATTGCAATTTATATTTTATTTGTACCATAAATAATTAAGTTTGTAGTATTTTGTGATTAAATAAATTACCTATTTTTCAGTTTTCAAATTAACACCTACATATTTATTATGTATGCATGGTAGGTAGTATGTTTTGTAAGCTATGTGTATGCAGAATTACTCTTACTTATGAAATAGTCTTGTCAAATACCATTCGGGCATCTAATTTTTTCCTGTGAAAAAAATAGAAAAAACACAATGCCAAGTAATATTTTTTAACAAAATGCATTCGTGCAGGTGCAAAAATCCTCGTCTTCGACTGCCACCAACACTCATGCTTCTTGTTAAAATATTACTTAGCAACATGTTTTTTCGAAAAATTAGAGGCCCTTATGATATTACTTACGATAAAACTGTTTCAAGAATACTTTTGTCCACTCACCAAGTTTTTCACCGTCATCTTTACGTTTCTTATCATCAGCAGTGCAAATACAGTGCAACCTCTGCCTGAGCGAAATTTCTTTGGGAGCCCTCCTAATAGACGTAACCTCGAAGGAGTAGAACGTGTAATTTTGAACTTTCTGAAACCTCCCGATTCTGTGCAAGCGCTTCTGCAGTTTCTCCAAGGTCTGGCATCTAACCCACCCCGCCTTGTATTTTCGTTTCTTCTTTTTGAAGTTTATGGGGCCGTACGGGTCGAAAAGGTGGTAGAACTCGTCGGATTTAAACACGCAGTAACACGCGCATGGGAATTGCACCAGGAAGCAGTTCATTTTCCACGACAGTAAAGTACCGACGCCGGTTTTTATGCTCGTGTTCAACACTTGGGCGTCAATGCTGATTTTCTTGACGATTATATCGAAAAAGTTTTTTCCAATTAGTATGTTCTTGATGGTACGTCTATTCGAGACCTTTTTGTCGTCTGCATGGTTGTAGATGTGATTGCCGTGGTCAAAAACCGCGTCTACTTTGGTGGTGTTCCATTTTATAACGGGACACGTTATTGCCATCAAAAGAGCACAGAGACATATAAAATGATCATTTTTTAAGTCCATTTGGACGTCGGTGCGACCTTCCAAAACTGTTGTGCCTTCTATGACCCATAGACCCTTCTTATATTTGTATCTACAATAGATATGTTGATGTCAATGACGTTGATTTATTTATATCAACTAATTTACGCATATCCACTAGACTGGGCCAAAAAAATCAACTATTTTTTTTTTAAAGTATATCGAAAATTTGGTTTGGGGTGACAAAAAAAATTATTGTGAAAGTTTGAGTCCATAATATTAATTTTAAGAGGTCATCGCAATTTTAATTTTTTTTTCATCAGCAAGTTTTTGTCTTAGAACTCCCAAACTATTGAGTTTACCAAAATTGACTCAAAAATATTTTTCTAAGAAAATTAAATGCTCTACAAAAAAGGTTAAAATAAAATTTTCCGACTTTTAACTTTGAAATTTTGTAAAAATCAGTACCCAGAAAAAACCGATGAATATTCTAATGGAAAATCAAATGCTTTACAAAAAAGCCTCCTAACATTTTTGGCTAAATTCACTCAATCAAAAGTTATTCAAGGTTAAAGATGAAGTCAAAACGAAATTCTTGTTTTTTCCTCTGTGGATTTTTTTTTATGGGTGATAATTTGATTTTTTAAACTAATTAACAATTTCTAATAAAAAAACAACATGATTGTTATTATTTAAACGATTAAATAGGTAACAGTGAAAATAATATTTTCCAAAGATTATTTCCCTCATTATAATATGAACCAATCAAAAGCCTTAAATTTTCGAATAAATTTCGTTTAAATAAGCGATTAAATCACTAGAACTATTTAACAGCGATTAAATTTTAGCCTCCATATTGGATTTTTGTTTACGATTTTATGGTGTTATTTACAAGTTTTAACAAACATTTTTTAAAAAACAATAAAAAATAAGTTATCTAGTTTACGAAATATCAATTATTACTTATTACATACCTTAAATTAATGGAATTTTCTTTAAAAAAATATTTATAAATTTTAACACATACGTCAGATTTTATGAATTGTCAAATAGTTTCCTTTAATTCGAGAAATAATCTAGACGTATATCACTTAACCTATAAATTTAATCTGTCAAACTATGCTCAGTAAGTTTTTTATTTGATTTTTCTTTTTGGAAAATAGTTTCATGCAAAATAATTAAAAATAAAACCCCTCGACCGCTACGCGGTCTCGTGATTTTATTAAATTACTTTGCATTCAACATTTTCCAACAAAAACCAAACAAAAAACTACTGAGCCTAGTTTAACCGATTAAATTCATAGTTCTCGTGATATAATATATGATTATTTCCCTCAATATAATATAACCAATCAAAAGCCTTGAATTTTCGAATAAATTTCGTTTAAATAAGCGATTAAATCACTAGAACTATTTAACAGCGATTAAATTTTAGCCTCCATTTTGGATTTTTGTTTACGATTTTATGGTGTTATTTACAAGTTTTAACAAACATTTTTTTAAAAACAATAAAAAATAAGTTATCTAGTTTACGAAATATCAATTATTACTTATTACATACCTTAAATTAATGGAATTTTCTTTAAAAAAATATTTATAAATTTTTACACATACGTCAGATTTTATGAATGGTCAAATAGTTTCCTTTAATTCGAGAAATAATCTAGACGTATATCACTCAACCTATAAATTTAATCTGTCAAACTATGCTCAGTAAGTTTTTTATTTGATTTTTCTTTTTGGAAAATAGTTTCATGCAAAATAATTAAAAATAAAACCCCTCGACCGCTACGCGGTCTCGTGATTTTATTAAATTATTTTGCATTCAACATTTTCCAACAAAAACCAAACAAAACACTACTGAGCCTAGTTTACCTGATTAAATTCATAGTTCTCGTGATATAATATATAAAAATAGCTTCTTAAAGCGAAAAAACTCTAATGTGTTATTTTTGTTTTAATTTTCAGTAATTTTATCAATTACATAAAGATTATCATCGATAAAAGAATTCAAGTTTTTAACCGAGCGGAAAAAACAAGAATTTCGTTTTGACTTCAAATTTAACCTTGAATAACTTTTGATGGAGTGAATTTAGCCAAAAATGTTAGGAGACTTTTTTGTAGAGCATTTGATTTCCCATAAGAATATCTATATATATTTTTTTCCGGGTACTGATTTTTACATGAATTACAAAATTCCAAAGTTAAAAGATCAAATTGCACTAAACCAATTTTTAAGGCATGATTGTAAGAAAACGATTCATCTGACGGGAAATTCCAATCAAACCTTTTTTGTAGAACATTCAAGTTTCTTTCAAAAATATTTTTAAGTCAATTTTGTTAAACTCAATGGTTTGGGAGTTCTAAAACAAAAACTCGCTTAATATTAATATTATGGGCTCAAACTTTCACCATAATTTTTTTTGTCAATATTTTCGATATACTTTACAAAAAAAAAATAGTCGATTTTTTTGGCCCAGTCTAATATCCACTGATTTGGCAACAGCAAATTTTAAATGACAGTAAAGATTTGTAGGTTATCTTACACATACTTAAATGTGTTTATTATATTATAAGAATGATACATTTTTAAAATGTATTATTTAATATACACATAAATACATTTATAACTGACTAAATTTTATTATTGACAAAAACATACACAATTGGGTTATCTTCGTAGTTTGCAATGTGTATTAGTAAATTTGCATTGGAAGGTATGAAAAACCAAAATTACGGTTTAAAGCCTCTGAAAAGAACAAAGAATTTTTGTTGGAGTTGGTGCAAATTTTATTTAATTTTATTTAATTTTTATTAATTAATTATATTATAAAAACAGGTCTAGTATTCCTATAACTGTTATAGGAATACTAGACCTGTTTCTAAAAGGTACCAATAACACCTTTTTCGAGAGGGAAAAAAGACATTTAAAATTTGTGAATAGAATATAAAAAAATTAAGAAACAAACTCTAGAGGATAACATATGTTAGTTAATGCTTGATATACATAAATTATGGCTTCAGAATAAATTTTTTTAATCAAAAGGGGGGAGCTATACTCAAAAATTGCATGTCCGGAAAAATTGTGCTAAAAAATGGGTGGGAGGTGGAGTCTCGAAACTTTTTGTAGCATGCATATAGTTTACCCTTGCCTGCCCCCTGAACAAAATCCTGGCTATACCCTTGCTGGAAATGGGGCAAGAATCCCTGCTTTTACAAAAGGTTAAATTAAACCCAATGAAAAAAATTATGCATGCCTTATACACTTTGTCCTTTAAATAATTTATATTAAAAAATATAGGTATATCAATATCCGTCTGTTAAATGAAAAGACTGTAGATAAGGCGATTTTAAAACACAAGATCCAACTCACCCCACTTGTATCTTCGGTTGTGGAGCTTCTTCCTCCTTCTTTTCTTCCCCTTCCTCCTCCCCCTCATAGCCTTCGCCCTCCTGCTCGTAATCCTTAGGTATGGCATCTTCTCCTTCCTCTCCTTCTTGATGTTCAACTTTTTTCTTGCGCTTCGAGCATTCATCTCTCGGTAGTCTTTTAACGTCGATTGAGCTCAGAACGAACCTGCAATATTCGACTTGGTCGGTCATTTCGCGTCTTTTTTTGTTGTGCATTATCCTTCTCACTAGGTCGCGCAGGTTTAGAAATCTCATAATGCAGCCGGTACCTACGAAAGCGTCATGTTATAAGTGTACATGGGTCATTATACTATTAGGGCTCTCTGCCATTTGTCAGTTGTACTATGCTCCACACCTCAAAGTCCCACCACGTGACCACGTACGGAACGCAGTCTTTTGAAAATTTGGCATTTAAGGCTTTTCAGGTTATGTATCTGTCAAAGTATAGTCAACGAAAGAAATAATATTTATAGTGTTACCGCTTAGGTTTAAGCGTTAAAATTTAATAAATCTTTATAGTATAACAATAACAATGGTTGGTTTAAGAATTTAGGAATATAAATACTGCATTAAATGAAATTCCAAAGTGTAAGGTGCAATATAAGTGATATTTTTGTGCATTGGGTCTACATTTCTCCATAAAATAGTTTTAACTAAACAGCATTTATTAAAATAAAATCTAACTTCTCTATTAAGAAATAAGAATATCTGTATCAAAGGTAGGTTAATGTATTAGGACAAAAAATATCACCTAATTTTGTATTTTAGGGTTAGAAAAATCTATTTTAACCAAAATAAATAAGTGGATTATTTGGAAGAGTGTGTTAATACGGTCATAAATAAATATAGGTATACTAAATAATAATTGTTGAATATGGTTCAAATTAAATTAAAGCTTTTATACTTCTAATGACAAAACTTGTGCATACCTCTCGGCATACCTACTTTAAGTTAGATTATAAGAAAACAAACAATTTTTAGAGAAACTTGCAATGTGAAAATATTTAATACTCCCATGACATGTGATTTATTAAAATTTTTAAAGTTATAATGATTTTTCAATGTAGATTAAGTTCAGTCGAAGCTTTTTAACTATTTGTATTGACAAAACTTTATGTAGGTACACTTTAAGCTGGATAAGAAAAACTACCACATTTTTAAATACCATATTATACAGTCTTTTAAATAATCCAAAATACTTATTTATTTTGTTGAAAATAAATTTTTCTAACCTTAAAATTACAAAATTAGATGATATTTTTGTTATAATATATTAACCTACCTTTAAAACAGATATTCTTATTCCATAATAGAGAAGCTAGATTTTTTTTAATAAATGCTGTTTAGTTAAAATTATTTTATGGAGAAAACCAGATATTTGGACCAAATGCACAAAAATATTACTTATTTGGCACCCTACACTTTGGAATTTCATTAAATGCAGTATTTATATTCTTAAATTCTTAAACCATCCATTGTTATTGTAATGTTATAAAGATTTATACATTTTTAACGCTCAAACATAATATTATTTCTTTCGTTGACTATACTTTGACAGATACATAACCTGAAAAGCCTTAAATGCCAAATTTTCAAAAGACTGCGTTCCGCACGTGGTCACGTGGTGGGACTTTGAGGTGTGGAGCATAGTACCTAATATTTCTTATTAAAAAAATAATAAACAAGATGATGGGTGTTCTGGACAAAACAAAAATTCGAATGTGGTCAATATTCTGACATACTGGCTTAACAATAAAGCCCCACATAGTATCAAACAAGTCATCTTGTTTTTCCCAGTAAGGGGTCACTCATTTCTAACTGCGGATCGAGTTTTTGGAAGAATTAAAAAGAAAACAAGGAAGAAAGAAGAAATTAAAAAAAGAGGATTATTTGAGCATTTTTTGGGGAAATAGGGAAGTTTTGGGAACTGATTGGTATGTTTATGACATAAAACAGCTAAATTCTACTTTCAAAAAACTTGATAATATTAGTGAATCGAAGAGAATTTTAATACAAAAAACCGATTCTGGAAAAGTTACTTTGAAATTCTAGAACGACCTAAATGAACCAAAACTGGAAAATCAATTTTCAATTTCAAATTGAATAAAGTTAAACAAGGTAGGTCCATTAAAGTGAAGAAAAAAAAGAAATTATCAATTTGTTACAAAAATCTTATAGAAAAAACGAAGCTGGCAACAAAGTTAATTGGAGGGAAGTAGGAGATCTAAAATGGTATGCAGATGCAGATGCCGAAACAATGTTGCAACAGGGGAAGAAGGGGACGATGAAGAAAACTTGATCTGCGACTGCAACGAAGTAGACATTCGCCTGAAAATTTAATACCTTTAATATTTTTTAAGTTGTATGTTAGAATTTACTGTTTAATTAACCAATTTTTTTGTCACTGGTTACCTTCTAAATAAAATTAATGTTCATGATTTAAGCAGACCGCAATTTATGAGTAAATTCCATTGCAAACCCCGCAGTATTTTGGGGTGTTTAGTTTAAAATGTAGTTTCGATTTTTTTAAAGAGATACAGCAGTGGCGGCTGGTGGGTTTTGGGTATACCAATATTTCAGTTATTAGACATGGGACCCACACCAAATTTATAATAGTTTTTAATGACATTAAATAGACAAGTTCGGTGCAAACAGAATTTAAATTGAAGTTTGCGAAAAAAAGTTAGTTTTTCCTGTCGCCTCACCCGCCTTCAGGCCCCCCTATTTAAGATAATTCAAATTAAAGTGATGCAATTTATTATCTACCAGAATTTATCGACAAATTTAAAATTTTATTTAAAAAATCCAAATATTACAGGTTTTATACCATTTTAAATATTTTTTTATTTTAATAAAATAAATAATAAAAATTTGAAATCGAATAAAATCTGTAATATTTGGATTTTTTAAATAAATTTGTCGATAAATTATAGTAGATAATAAATTGCACCACTTTAACTTGAATTATCTCAAATAGGGGGGCTGGAGGTGGGTGAAGCGACAGGAAAAACTAAACTTTTTTTCGCAAACTTCAATTTAAATTCTGTTTGGTTTGCGTCCCATGTCTAAAAACTGAGATATTGGTATACATAAAATCCACCAGCCGCCACTGAGATACAGTAACTGCAAGAAAAAAACAATATTTTGACGAAGTTGTATGAAATTCACGCATTTTTCTTTATTTTTACATTTTTTTACAAAAACTCAAATTTCTTAATTAAGTATATAGTAAATATTTCTCTATCCTGAAAAAATGACTTTTTTCAAAAACTGCGTTTTGCAGAATAGCTCCTCAAATAAGAACTTAAAATAACAAAAATTAATAGAAAAGTTTTCAATTAAATATAAAAATATTTTTAATGTCTTAATTAAGGTTAAAAGTTATCATCACACTCTATAACCCCATGTCCTCATCATATTGCAATAGTGAAAACTTAGATATATTTCATAGGTTTTGTATGAAACAGAATTCTAAATAATTTCTGAATAATTTTTTTAAGCTTATATTTAATATCTACTTCGTCACAAACCGCCTAAATAAAAACAGCTTTGTTACAAAATACACTAAAGTTTAGCATTACATATAGAAAAACTCTGTAACCCATGTAGTTTATAACTGTGGCACGAGATGGCGCCGCTGCAAGCAATGGTATCGCTATTGTTATTTTGCGTGTTACAAACTAGCATCGTGTTTTAAAGGTTATCTTTCGCCACTGCATTTACTCGGGAAGTATTTGCAGTATTTAATTTTCTTTTTTATGTTAAGTAAACCAATTTGTTTATTTTTAATTAATGCAATGTTTTATGTGCATTTATTGTGACACCTGTAAAATAGTTTTTTTATTTTGAAAAATGTCTTCTTCGTCATATGTATCTTTTTTCACACTGCACTGCTATCGCTACGATATTAAAACTTAAAAATAAGAGACTCTTTAAGCAAAACTTTACTGCTGGGAGTAACATTAGACTTACCTTTAGTTTGCCTAAATAATAGTCACAATGGATATGAAAATGTAAAATATTTATTTTTCAGAGGTAGATGGGGTAAAAAGTATAATGACCCATACTTACTTTAAGGAAAAAAGAGCATACCTTTATTGTTTGACCCGTCGCCCATTCCAACCTCATTGTTACCAAATGGATCATAGAGATAAAACAAAAATTTTTTGTACATTATGGTGCAAGCGTAAGTTGGTGTAACTAGAATGCCCATATCGTGTTGCGACAGCAAAATTTTAGACATGGCCATTTCAACCATTTTTTGCTTCATATAGCTATCGAAAACGTAGTTTATTGACACTTTGAAATCTGTAGAACCCAGAGTGATTTTAGGTATATCCAGTTTCGTGACCTACAATTATGTTTTTTATTAATATCAATATATGAAGCGACTATAAGTGATCAAAAAGATGTCGTTACTGTTAATGGCAAAAGATTTCTGACAACGATAACCGAATGGTATAAATATTAGTAATCTTTGGTTTCAACAGGAGTTTTAAGTTGACTCTCAAATTTTAATAGAAAATCATTGCAAGTAACTTTTTTACTAGGTACATGTTGGTATCTTGTCTCCAAGTTATTCCTCTTCAATAACCCATCTTCATAGATATCTCCCTGATAGCACAGTTTATTCTAAGAATGTTTTTTAAACCTTCCAGTGGGAATATTCTTAGGATCATGCTATATTTCTTCTAGTCATGTTCTAAGAATGTTTTTTAAACCTTCCAGTGAGAATATTCTTGGATCATGCTATATTTCTTCTAGTCTTGTTCTAAGAATGTTTTGTAAACCTTCCAGTAAGAATATTCTTAGGATCATGCTATATTTCTTCTAAAGAATATGCTTAAAAGAAATATAGCATAATCCTAAGAATATTCTCACTGGCCTATAGGCAGGTTCTTAGAAGGTGCAAAGTTTAGTGGTAAAAATTAATCCACTCTAAACATATGCTTAGAATGTTGAGAAAGTAATTGCTATAGAAAGTTCATTTAGGAATATTCCTGGAACATTCTGTTAAGCATATTCAGTTCAGTTAGGTACATATATAATAGTAAAATATACTATAATCTACGTATAAAGGTACATATACTTAGTATTAGATACTAAGTAAAAAACACAACTCAAAATATTTTTTTATAGTTATTTGTCAAAACAACTAAAAACTATAGGTATCTAAATTATCCGGCTTTTACATAAAATCTTCTATCCAACTTAAATACAATGAAAAATGTTTTTTTATGAAGAACTATTTGGTTTTTTCTTTTATGAAGAATTATTTTATAAGGAAATATTTTGTTTTTTATATTTTATTTTATGTTAAAAATAAATATTTATTAATTTGTATACCGATTTTTATTTATAATAATCCTAACTATCTTCAACTTCAATCTAATCTGACTTATCTCACAACATTATCCCAATTTTAATTTTTATGAAATAATGTCATACAACTTATGGTTTAAAGGTCAAATTGTTTATTTAATATTTTTAAATAAATATATATTAATATGTCGCAAAATTTTTTAAGGGGACGACAAATACATTTCACTGTCATATTATGACAGTGACGCGTATTTGTCGCCTCCTGAAGAATTTTACGAATTTAGAATCCAACATATTAGAACGTGGGTATCTGACATATTTGGAAATATTCTCAAAAGCTTCCTAGAAGCTCCATAAGAAACCGTCTAAGAACATTCCAAAAACGTATTCTTAAAATGTTCTTAGGGTGCTTTTTAGGAAGGTTTTAAGAAGCTTTTAAGATTCTAATTGCATCATTAAAAGGGTATCTATTGAATGTTTTAAAAGTCCCTAAGAACATTCTTGGCAATAAGGGAAGGTTCTAAGAATATTCCACTATTCCGGGTCATATCTTCTTAAAAGATTCTTAAAATCAAATTTTGCTATCAGGGGTGTATTTTTTAAATTGTCTTTAAGTTGAAACTGATTTTTTAAATCGGATAAGGTTTTCCTTGTTTGTCATTGATATTTTAAAAACTGAAATTGTTTAAGAACTGAAAACCTGTCAAAACAAAAAATCGTTATAACTTCGTGATTTCAAGGAATTTTGAAAAAAAAGTAAGTTTAACAGGTAAACATACACATTTTTCTACGTTTTCATCTAATTTGTGATTTTTTGAAAGGCTGTTTCATTCAAGTTTGATAAAAAGTTACTTGGAATATTTGTTTGTCTATTTAATTTCTAAAAAAATTGCGTCAACTTAAAACTCACCCTGTATATACTGTTTCATAGAAAATGGTGTCGATTGTAATTTTTTTACCTGGTCATATCTAACAGGCGAATTATCGTATAAACTTTTTCCGCATCTCAAAACATAATCCACTATATCGGCCGACCATGTTCCAAGTGTATATTTTTTTGCTACGGTGGCAGCCATTACACAAATAAACGGGGCTGCATATTCGATTTCACCACCCAAATCTGCCACGTTGATGGAACCTCTTACCTATAAGAAAATTGCATTTCCACAGATATCAACAATATTATTCTGTTTTTTTCATAAATCGATATTTGAAAAGCCTAAAACCAAATTTTCACCACCTGACCATTGTTTCTTACAAAGATGTATGCAGAAATACTTTTTTATAGTTTTTAGCGAATATCTCGACCCCCCGTATATTACACAATGAAAAGTAAAATATCAATTTTTTTTTTATAAAGTTTTCAATAATTAAATTAAAAGCATCCACTAATTATTAGTTATTATAACTGTAGTAATTAGTCATTTTTGACTAATTCATTTTTAGAGAGTAAGCCACATGTTGCAGTGCATCTGTCAAAATGATAACTTAGGTACTTCTTGCATTGAAAACCAGGTAAACTCCCATTGAAGTAAATGCAAACGAAGGCACATATTTCTGCCACTCTGCAAATACCACTCTGCAAATACCACCTGAAAGTTTACGTGAAACACTTTTAGATAGCGCCACAATGTCAATTTTATTGAAAATGTGACTTAGGCACTTCTTGCATTGACCCCTTCAATTTTCAAATAAGCCCTTATCAATTCATGAAAAAAAAACAGACAGTGCCTCAGCACGCAAAGTAAAACGATGCACGGTAGGCCAAAAGTACAAAAAGTCAATTTTATTTTATCAAAAAAATCAAAAAAATCGAAAGACGAAGACAAAACTTCCAAAAGAAAAAGTTAAAAAACATTTTATTAATTGTACTTATAAAGTTATATTAAATAAAATAATGTAAAAATAAGTTAGGCGGTCCAAGTTGGTCCAAAAAAATGTTTACCCCAAATTGTAGCCCAAAGAATAACAAATAAGGCTATATATGGTTATTGATACATCTTTTAACACCTAAGAAAGTTATAGTGGTTTATAAAAGGCGGCGCGTTAAGAATTTTGTATTTAAAATTGTTAAAACAGCTATAGACAGCGCTCTTATAATCTTAACTATAATAAATTTATGATCTATTGTTAATTTTTTAATATTACATATAAAATCATTTAATATTAAATTTTTTTTTATGAACATTTTCTTTCTTTTAAATAAATTATTAATTTCATAAAACAAATCATGTAGCTATTGGTAATCTTTTACTTTTTTGTGGTGCGTAGATGAGTAAAATCATATAAAAAAAAGTAGTTAAATATAGGTGACTACGGCCCAGGAGAGACAAAGTATTCCTAGCGGATAATAATCTTCGCTTTGAAAAGAATTTATGTAAAAAAATTAAAATTTTATGTGAACACACGAGAATGTTGTTCAATCATTGGACTCCAATTGTGAATGGGTATTTTGTTAAAGCCACTATTTGTAGTGGCTTAATAATAATTATAATGTATATATTGTCCACGACTATTAATGATCAGTAATTTGCAAATTGAAAAAAAAAAGTTTCGTGATTATTGCTCATCTTTTTCAAACCAAATCGTCACCCTAATATAACAAGGTTGTATGTTAAAAAAACAAAAAAATTGAGTTTATGCTTCTACAAGGTTTTATGTAATCTACGCTTGACATACAACTTGAAAATAACTCTATATATATATATATGTATATATATATATATATATATATATATATATATATGCATACATAGAATATACATTGTATAGAATTGTTTTTAAGTTGGTATGTAAAGCGTAGGCCCCGTATAATCCTGTAGAAACATAAACTTAAATTTTTTTTAACATACAACCTTGTTATATTAGGGTGACGAAATGGATGCTATTTTCAAAAACACGAAAATTAACTACTAGATTTTTCACAAAAAAGTTGAACCTAACAGCAAATAATTTTTATTTTTTGTTTTTAAATTTCCCCATTATTTTTTAAAGTTTCAAAAATTTTTGATCTGCTTAGCTGAAAATAATGTGTGATTTAATATTAAATATTAAAAATAAAAATTATTTGCTGTTAGGTTCAACCTTTTTGTGAAAAATCTAGTAATTAATTTTCCAAATTTTGTAAAACCAAAAACGATAATTTTTAATTCCAAAAATGTCCAGGCGATGTACTTTTTCTGCCATTGAGGCATTTGGTATAACTTCCTCAAAATAAAGTTTTGCCCTTAAAAGTTCTTTTACTTTAGAATCTGATATTATTTTTGGAATAGTTATCTTTTTATATCGATATTATATAATAATTAACAAGTAAATTATCAATAATAAATATTACTGTCAATTTGATAGTCCAAATAAAAAGAAATTAACTTTGACCTAAGATATCTTTTGAATGCATAGGTTAACGAAAAAACCATACAATAGTTTTTTTTGCAGAGCATTTATTTTTGAATAAAATGAAAAAAACAAAGCTTATTTTTAATTATTAATTATTAAGGTCACAAATTAGTTTTGACCAGAAAAGTATCATTCCAACCCACCGTGCGACTGGACTATAGAGAAAACACTTAAAACACTTACCAGTTGACTGCTGTCCGGAGTAACTTTGAAGTTTGTGAGTTGCAACAGTTCGGTCTCCTGATTTTGTATCTCTTCGCTGCCTTCTTCGAAACCCTCAGGGCTTATTGGGCGACCCCTCTTCCCATCGATCCTGTCTCTTATGAAGGTGGGATACAGCTTTTCCGGGTCGGTAGGGAAGGCGGTCAATTCGGTGTTCACCATCTCCGAGATGCGGCCGATGTAGGCTATCTCGAGAGATTCGGTGTGCACTTGAGCCCATCTGGCCTGCGCCCAGAACCACGTGTCGTCGTCCATGCCCTCGCCGTCCAGTTCGTAGCCCTCGAAGATCGGAGGCATCATGCCTTTTTGGTCCAAGTAAGGGTCTTCGCCGTCCTCGCCAATCTCTATCGGATACCCGGATATGTCGAACTTCGAGCCTCTGCACAAAGATTGGATCCTCTTGGCATAATCTAAAAAAAAACATAATCTACACTCACACACAGCAAACGGAAAAATATAGAACTGTATAGGATGACTCCGCGTTTGAATATTAAATCTTAAAGTTTTATCAGAACTGTATTGAATCGTGCTTTGTTTTTATATTTTTCGGCTCTATACCTATGCACGACTATATTTAAAGTCAAACTCAATGGTGTCTTACAAGATATATTGTTTTGATTTTCTATATTCAACAGAGAGGTAGAAACTCGACCCTGTCGAATGGTGCAGTCATTTATGTCTCTAGAAATTATTAAAAAAGGGTTCAGTCCAATGGTGCAGCAACTTCGGATTCCTATTCTCTCATAGAAACTCAAGCTTTTCGAATTTTACTGGCAATGATTTTCGTTAATTTCCCTGAGAATTATACAAAAACAGCGCAATGCAATATCGCAACGGTTTCGACTTCTCTTTACTCTACCAAGTTATAGAAACTGGAGTCTCACTAATACTGTTCTAGTCAATATTTCTGAGAGTATAAATAGAGGGTGTAATATTGCAAGAAGTTTTGATCTTTTGATGGATGCAAGTAGTTTGAATTTTCTCCTTTCTGCATATGATTTTGTTGAAAATAGTTCCTTTCTTTGGATTCCTATTCTCTCATAGAAACTCAAGCTTTTCGAATTTTACTGGCAATGATTTTCGTTAATGTCCCCGAGAATTATACAAAAACAGCGCAATGCAATATCGCAACGGTTTCGACTTCTCTTTACTCTACCAAGTTATAGAAACTGGAGTCTCTCTAATACTGTTCTAGTCAATATTTCTGAGAGTATAAAAAGAGGGTGTAATATTGCAAGAAGTTTTGATCTTTTGATGGATGCAAGTAGTTTGAATTTTCTCATTTCTGCATATGATTTTGTTGAAAATAGTTCCTTTCTTTGGTTCCTTTGTCTGATTTTTATTTACCGTAACAACTCAGGTATGTAAAGCACAGAGGATATGATGTTAAGTATATTTATGTATTATATAAAGTACCTATATTTGTATTAAAAATTTCAGAGGTTATGTTGAAAAAATGATCGATATGCTAAGTATTAAACTTTAATAATTTAGTAATGAGGTCTGTTGGTAGACCTTGCACTATCTCCACTGGTATATGTTAGTACAGCAATATTTAAATCTGTTTGATGAAAAAGTACACACCAGTGCAGCTTATTGTAGCATCTACGAACAAATGAATTAATGGCCCATTGGCAATTATTCCTTTAGAAAAAATATTCAACACAGCTTAATTAATTAATAAAATGAAAAAAATCACAATCATGTCGTATATAGTTTTTTTTAAGCATAAAATAATTTTTATATTAATACTAGTTCAAAAGTGAAATTACGACCTCTATACTGTGGAGAGTATTTAAACGCTCGACTGACGAATACAAATCTATACCGTGGGGAGATTTAAAAAACAATATTCAAACTTGGCGTCATCCTATACACCTCTATAATTTTCCGTTTGCTGTGCAGGCAAAATAATCAATCCACACAAATTTTCGATGAATTTCAATAGCAAATAACTTTTTTATTTGATTTCGGATTTAAACAAATATTAAAGAATATTGTAGATACATTATTGGAGAATCGCTCACATTTTAAAAATTACTAAAAAATACACGTACGTTTATAATATACAGGTTTAAACAAAAATATGTTTTTTACCACAATCCACACAACAACAAGGTCTGTTCTATCTCGTACTAAAAATATAAAAAATCACTACAACACTGCACAGTTTAACGGCGGCCATTTTTGTTGTTTAAAATTTTTGTGCTTTGGGTTTGTGCTCTGTTTAATCAGATTAAAAATCGTTTTAAACGTTGTGTTTCTCATAGTAAGCCTTAAAAGAGTCCTTAAAGTGCTAAGAACAACCATTTTACTCCTCTATTGTAAAAATAAACTTTATACTATCAGGGCTATCATAAAACTGTCAAATGTCAATTTTAAGGTTAAATTATAACCCACAAATTAACCTTCAAATTGTCATTTGACAGCCCTGATAGAATAAGGTAAATTTAGTATAAAAGAGGAGTAAAATGGTTGTCCTTAGCACTTAAAGGCCTTATTTGAGGCTTACAAGTGCCTCTGTAAGAAACACAACGTTTAAAACAATTATTAAACAGCACAAACCCAAAGCAGAAGAATTGTAAACAACAAAAATGGCCGCCGTTAAACTCTGTGCAGTGTTGCAGTGATTTTTAGTATTTTTAGCATGAGATAGAACAGACCTTGTTGTGTGGATTGTGTTTTTTACCATAGCAACCTTAGTTCTTCATACAGAAAAATATTTGAAATTGCAATGTTTTTTTAAAAAATTCATATTTTTCACAAAAATAAATATATCGAGGTGAACCAAAAACAAAACTGTTAAGAATATATGTGACTTGATAAATAAAACTTAATTTAGAACAATATACGGTTTTTCCACTCTACAGAGTGTCTTAAACTTATGGTAAAAAATATCTTTTTGTTTAAACTTGTATAAGTATTATAAATGTACGTCCATTTTTTAGTAGTTTTTTAAAATGTGAGCGATTGTCCATTAATTTATCTACAATATTCTTTAATATTCGTTTAAATCCGACATCAAATAAAAAAGTTATTTGCGATTGAAATTCATCGAAAATTTGTGTGGATCGATTATTTTGCCTGTGTGTAGTACAAAAAAAATTAAAGCATCTCTCCTACTTACCACTTAACACAGAACCTGAATCTCCAGCACCAATTTTACCATCAACAGAACCCTTTGCTCCGCGTTTGGTAGTCTCATCAAGTGCTTGCTTCTCTGCATCTTTCCTGGAAGTAAATTGGAAGCCTTCCGGGGCCTCAGCCTCGAAACTGGGCTCCAAAATAACCTCGTCCATGGTCAAGTCGAAAGAGCACAAGTCCATAAATTCCAGCTCGACTTCGTCTTCAGAGTCTTCGAGTGGTTTTTCTGGAAGCTAAGCACAATACCTTGAATAAGTTTAGTCGGGAATTTATTTTTACTTCGAAAGTTTCTTTTAAAGTTACTGAAAACTTTTCCTCTTTTTTTAATGTAAATGTCAATTGTTTAGCAGCTAATTTGCGAAGTTAAGGCCAAGAATCTGAATAAGAAGAAGTTAATTTGTGTTCGTTTAGAGAAGAAGAAGTTTGTTGAAGATCTATTTATCACAATTCATAAATCGTTTGCAAAAAACTCTTTGAATAGATAAACAAAATAAAAACAATAAACAAAGTTAAAATCATTCTAACCTTTTTGTTGTTTATTTATTTATACATTTATGTTAAAATTACATGAATATATTTAGAATTTTTATATTTGGTATATTTTTAAATTAAATATACTAGGATTTATCAAAAAACGTTTGATATAATTATAATAAAAAAGTTAACATACCTACAAAACTATAACAAACATACCTATAAAACTATAAAATAAAATATGTTTTATAGTTTTATATGTATAGTTTTGTTATTATAAACATACATATGTATAAAACCATAAAATATATATTATATATTTCCTCATAATTATTTATGTATTAAAATTAAAAAAATATATTAAGAATTTTTATGTTTACTATATTTTTAAATTAAATATACTACGATTTATCAAAAACCGTTTGATAAAATTATATTAAAAAAATTAACATACCTATGATATACCTATAGGTCAAAAAAATGGTCTTGTTATATTAAATTTATAGGTCCCTCATCGGGAATTTCTATTTCCCACTAAAATAACATAAGATTTTTTAAAATACTTTAAAATTGTATAACTCGGCAACGGATTAGTGGACCGATAAAACTGAAACAATTTTTTTTAGGCTTTACATTTATCATTTTATGATAAATTAACTCTTTTAAAACGTATTCAACGGAAAAGTTGAATTTATAGAAATTTTCAAGATTCTCCTACCTATACAGCGAAACTAAATTTATGGTAAAATTAAGTAGGACCGTTTCTTTAAGAAAATATTGTGCTAAAACAATGCGCAAAGAAAGCGGCATTTTTATTTAAAAATAAATAATAACATTCATAATTATTTACCATTTCTTTTTAAATAAAAAATGCCGCTTTCTTTGCGCATTGTTTTAGCACAATATTTTCTTAAAAAAGGGTTTTTTTACCATAAATTTAGTTTTGCAATGGACAAATGGACATTACTATTATCCGTAACTGTACAGTAACTGTAAAAAATATAGGTCGTTAATGCAACCAAAATGGTCAAACATATATATATATATATATATGTATATATATATATATATATATATTATCAATGCAAAATTTTAAGTCTACTGAAAGTCAAGAAAAGAGTCCATTACGTAGCAATGCCAGTACTGGAAACATAAAAGAATTAACGATCAGAATAAATTGGAAGAACTTTTTTCTCGAGCAATTTACTCTAGTTTAGTCAAAAACCCTGAGGTTGTAATATTTTTTAAGCAACTATGTTCAAGTTTTAAGCTACCTGAAAGAAAAAAATTACGTACAACATTGCTTAACTCTGAATATGCTAGAATCCCAAAAGTAGTTAAAAATAAAGTACAAGGGGCCAGTGTTACCAGATTCTGTCAAAAAAGGACCGTACGTTTCGTTCGAATTTACCTTAATTACAAAATGACACAATGAAACAATGCAACTAAATGCAATTATGTCAAGTTGACGTTATTTAATATTGTCCATTGAGTCATTTTTGTAATTAAGGTAAATTCGAACGAAACGTACGGTCTTTTTTTGACAGAATCTGGTAACACTGCAAGGGGCTAATAATATGACATTCTTTCAGATGGTTGGACAGATGTCAATGAGATGGCACTAATAAATATAATTTTTTTAAACGATACTCAGGCTCGCTCAAAAATGTTGATTTTAATTTGACTAGTTTTTTTTCATATTTTCGTCAAATGGGAATTTTTTCAAATGGGAGTTTTTCCATCTCTATTATAGTAAAACTTACCTGTGTATCAGATAAACTAGGTGAATCTAAATCTATAATTTCTTCAGGATCGGGAGAGGCTCTTTCGATTTCTTCCTTAATACAAGTTTGTTTGGTTAATTCTGCCATTTGTTTTACGGTTAGTTTGTTAGGAAAAGCTGGAATTTCCTCCATTATAAAGGACTCCACACCCAAACCCATCTGGTATACTGATATTCTACAATTTAAACAATGTATAAATTAAAAGTCGCGTATTTAGCTTTTTACTTATTACAAGTGTACTTTTACTACAGTTCTACACAATAAAAAGTAAAAAATCAATCAATCATTCTATAAGCATTAGGGTCTTAAAAAAAACAATTTTTTTTTCTAATGGTGTTGAAAAATTAATAGCACATTAAAAAACAAAAATGTTGGCGCCTATTTGAGCCCTTAATATTAATATTAAGGTTTGTTGTTTTTCCATTTCAATTACACGGGATTTTTTTTTAATTTTGAATTCTTATAAATGGTTTGTTTTTGCAATACCCATATGTTTTTATGTAAAATCACTTTATTTTATTTTATTTTTATTTTTGTATAAAACCACAGTAAGACCTTAATATTTATCAAAACTTTTATTTTAACATGTAAATACAATCTTTTTGAATAGCTGTCTTCAGGTCGAACACACCGAGGAAGCCACTGGAATAACAGGCTGTCATTGGCAGCTTCAAAAGAGGTGAAGACTGCTACCGTACAAAGTACATGTTAAAATGATGTCATAGGTATTATAATACTTACTCTTCTTCATTCAAAAAAGGCGTTGTTGTTGCCATTTTGCTTATATCCACTGCTATCCTTTTATCGACTGCTCTCTTTTTGCCCAGCGACATTTTCCCTTTGAAAGCATCAATTTTCAAATCGTTCATTCTGATGCATTTCGGGAATTGCTTTAATTTACTGGGATCCCTTATAATCTTGCAAACTTTCAAAGCGTGTATGTGGAATATTATTTCCTGGGTTGGATCGTGATTGGCCAGAATTGTTTTCACCATGGAGGTGATGTTTGTATGCATGGATAAGCAAGATGCACCATCTCTGCATACGGTTGCTAAAATAAAACACTTATAAAATTCGAATTTCCGCGCGCTGGAAGCGCTCTCTAGCCTTATCGCTACTAAACGTTCAAAGGATGTTTCTCTTTAATTTTTAAATTTGACAAAAAAGTTGCTTAAAATATTTGTGTCTTTTTCTACACGCTGTTAACTTAAAACTATATTTTTTCAAAAAACAAAAAAATAAAAGCAAAATGATGGTTATAACCAAATAATTATTTGTGGAATACTTCAAGGAAGTACAAAAAGTAAAAAAATTAGAGTTCTTTTGTAAGTGTAAAAGTTACACTACAAAATACACTAAGTAGAATTTAGTGCTTATTAACTTTATTAAACACATTTAAAGAATTAGAACATTATTCATTGGTACATTCAAACTATTTATTATTAAAATAAATCAAAAGGGTAGAAAAACTTAATGCGAGTGTTTATTACCCCTTAATGTGTTAAATAGTGACAAAATGTACACTACAGTGCATGCCAATTTCTTTGTCTGTTTTGATGTTACTATAGTGTATAAGAGCTCCTTTTTCTTTACACTACTAGTGCATATTGTATCACAATTAAAGTTAGATTACACCAATAGTGACAAAATAGACTAAAAAAAATGGGTAATAACCAAAATGCGTTTTAAAATATTTTGGTTGGGACCTATCTACCTACGCAGTGCATATCCGGAGATACCGCGTTGTGGAAGTGTGGCATTTTTGTTCAGTTAAATTTTAATTACGGTGAATCCATAAGAGGACATTCTTATTTTTTGGTAAGTATTATACTTCCTTTTTCTTTAAGCCTTAATACTCAATAAATACCAATATGTTAAAAGGCATATATTATTTATCAACAATTTACGGCAGTAGGTCGGGTACTTGTAAGATTAATAATATAAATATATACACACTTGATTTACTTTTTATTTTCAAGCGTAATTGTTGTTATATTAACCTATACCTACATTTTTATTAATATTATGGAAAATTTGTACACGTGTGGTAAATCCCCGACATACAGCCGCCTGACGCCTCTCCACCCACCCACCCATTTTTTATAACAGAAAAATGGATTACTGATGAATTCTCAAGATAATTCATTGCTTACAAGTTGACAGCCAGTAAAACATTGCATTGATCTAAAACTTTTACGTTTTAAGGATCCATTTTGCTTAAGCCAGCCATACTTCTCAAATATAAAATTATATTTTAAAAGGCACCGATTTTGATAATTGTCATAGATTTTTGTTCCAAATACATGTTTCTCTTTATTTACCTTTTCGTTTTATTCACTACCACCTACTCAAATAATAGTGTTA
>OV121141.1:11578883-11690534 GCA_921294245.1 Brassicogethes aeneus | reverse complement strand
CCGGCTGGGTCCAAACTTTTTTTAAATTTAAATCTACTAATTTGACTATTCCATTCAGTATAGAATTTGACTAATTATTAGTGACTGCTTTTTCGCTATGAAAATTAGTCAAATATGACTTATAATTAGTTATTTTTGACTAATTCATTTTAAGTGAATAATAACGATGTTTTCCTATTGTTTTCCTATTTTGTACTCCACATTTATATTTAATATGTTTAATACAAAATTCGGTGATGAAATTATTTCTAACTAAACTATTTTTATTAATAATTCCCACGATAGTTATTTATTTATTTCGTGTTTCCAAATATCCTGATATATGCAACATTGCTGAAATTATTGCGTGTTTTACAAAAATATCAAATTTCGCGTCAGTTAGTGTTTTTTATGAATACTTATAAAATAAACAAATTCCATTAAATAAAAAAAATAAAAAAATCATTCGACATTTGTTAAACAAATTTTGTTTGCTCACCTTCAATTGTTTCATTTGTTTGGCGATCACGAACAAATCTCTGATGGATCGCACGTTGATGTGCGCGGCTTGCTTGATTTTTTCATCGAATCTGACAGTGGCTGCGCAATGTATGATGGTGTTCACGTTGGCGCATAATTTTTCCGTGTCCTCCGCGCATATTCCCAGGTTGGGCAGGCCGCAGTCGCCCAAAATCATCTCCACTTTGCCTGCGTAGTCGGAGCGTTTGCGTTTTAGGGGGTCAAAAAGCTAAAAAAAGAGGGAGTTACAGATAAAGCGTTAACAAGTTTGCGTACAGTGCCCATAAAACATTCTCTTCTATTTTAGTGCTTCTATATCGATTGTTAGTCCATTTTCAAGGGATACATTTTGATTTACACAGACAAATTTGAGATTTTAACGCAGGTAGATTCCTAATTTAGAAGTTCTAACAGGAATTCCAATAAATTCAACTGTCACTTTTTGTACCTATTATACAGTGTGTCGCACTTAAGATGAAGACACCCCCATATTTTCGCTATTTGAAGGAATAAAGGTTTGAATTTTTTCACATTCATACATGTTGATGGGTCACATTTTTTAAGCTACTCAACTGAAATCTGAACTTTAAACTTGGCCTACTACAAATTCACAAACAGGGCCAGTTCTCGATATTTTGCTTCGCGTTAGAGATATCGAAAAAAGTTATTGGAAAAAGTTGTTCAGAATATTACTCTACCCCCATATACAAATTTTTATAACAAAATTCGCATTTTTAATTTTTTTTTATTTTGGTCCACACAAAATTATTACAAGTTCAGTGTTTAGACCGTTAAATAAATAATTAAAACAATTTTTGGAAATTACAAATCAATTATAATTTATTAAATTAAGGAAATGGTATAAAACAGTAATAAAACTAATAAAAATAAATAAATTAGAAATGCAAATTTTGCTATGAAAATCGGTATACGGGGTTAGAATAATATTCTGAACAACTTTTTCTAATAATTTTTTTCGATATTTCTAACGCGAAGCAAAATATCGACAACTGGCCCCGTTTGTGAATTCGTAGTAGGCCAAGTTTAAAGTTCAGATTTCAGTTGAGTATCTTAAAAAATGTGAACCACCAACATGTATGAATGTGAAAAAATTCAAATCTCTATTCCTTGAAATAGGGAAAATATGGTGGTGTCTTCATTTTAAATGCGACACACTGTATATAACATTTCCCGTGTATACTATAGTATTTTTAATACTTTGTGATAATATTTTGTAATAAAAAAAATCAAAGGGTAAAATATTTTCTTAACATAAGTTATTTTAATATTTTAAATTATCAATAATTGTTTAATTAAAATAATAATTAATGCTCATTATAAATTAACATACTATTCTTCTATCTACTATAGCAGTGATATTAAATACTTAGACGGTAAATGTGGGAGAGACTCAGCGAACCCTATCTATCAACAATGGTTTTTTAGTCTCTCCCACCTTTAATGTTAAGATTCCCGTTCCCGTTCCCGTTATCGGGCTATTGTGCAGCGGGCTTTAAATTTTGAACAAAGTTTTTGGTCAAAAACAATACTGTAATGATGCCCCAGCCACCATATTCGCCAGACTCTGTCTGACTTTTTCCTATTCCCAAAAATAAAGAGAACCTTAAAGGGCCGTCGTTTTGCAAGCATAGATGACATTAAAAGCGCATCGCTGAAAGAACTAAAGGCTATTTAAGGATCGAGTTTTAGAAGTGTTTCGAGTATTGGAAGAAGAGCTGACACATGTGCATAATATCCAATGGGGACTATTTTGAAGGCGACAACATTAATGTAGACGAATAATTAAATATTTGTTTCAAAAAACAAAAATTCCCGATATTTTCTGAACACACCTCGTATAATAATAAACTTTAAAATTACTACAGCAGTGCGAACCTTAGGAATCTTCTGTAAATTGTCAAATTGCGTTTCTTCGTACATAAAATTACGTAAAAGCCACTTACTGGGGACTCAAAAATTTCTTCGAATCTCTGTTTGGTGTCCTTCCCTTTCTTCGGTCGTATTAAAATGTAAATTTTTATGTCGTCGACGGCTCTCAACAATTTTTCCAGCATCATTTTTCCCACGAAACCCGTAGCTCCGGTCAAAAACACCGCCGAGCCCTCGTAGAAATTCTTCATCTCGCTGGGTTCTTCATCCGGAAGAAGCATATCGGATGCTGTGATGTCACCTCCTTCCCTGTCTTCCGCCATTTCGAAGAAAATTTATCTAAAAAATGTTTTTTTTAGTTTTTTGATTTGTTTTCTTTGTTGTTAACAAATTTTTAATATAAATTTGTTCTAGGTATTATAAAGTCCAATAAAAACTTAATTTTTCTTCTAAATTTAGATTTTTGTTCAAAGGCATCAAAAATATTAATACACTCACAGGCAAAATAATCGATCCACACAAATTTTCGATGAATTTCAATCACAAATAACTTTTTTATTTGATTTCGTATTTAAACAAATATTAAAGAATATTGTAGGTACATTAATGGAGAATCGCTCACATTTTAAAAATTACTAAAAAATACACGTACGTTTATAATATACAGGTTTAAACAAAAATATGTTTTTCACCATAAGTGTAAGACTCTCTGTAGAGTGGCAAAACCGTATATTGTTCAAAATTAAGCTTTAATTATCAAGTCACATCTATTTTTAACAGTTTTGTTTTTGATTCACCTTGATATATATATATATATATTTTTGTGGAAAATAAAGATTTTTTTAAAAAAACATTGCAATTTCCAATATTTTTCCTGTATGAAGAACTAAGGTTGCTATAGTCCATCCATAGCCTATGGAGGATGACAGTGACAGTTTTATTTGAATCATCCCATACTTGGACATGTCATATACAGTTTTCAAAAGCTATCAAATTGTTTTTTGTAAATTAATGTGATAATTTTGAGGTGTCTTCTTACTTTTAAAAATGTCTCTGACTTATGTTGCCCTTTGTACTTTACTTCAATGACGTTTAAAACACTTGCCATGTAATACTGTGACCGTCCATCCTGGATTAAATTAATGGCTCTGGCAACATCAGTCGGAGACATGTCCATTTTTTTAAGTATGAAGACACCTCAAAATTTAAACATTAATTTGCAAAAAATAATTTGATAGCTTTTGAAAGCCGTGTATGACATGTCCAAGTATGGGATGATTCAACAAAACTGTCACTGTCATTCTCCATAGCCCATGGATGGACCATAGCAACCTTAGTTCTTCATACAGAAAAATATTCGAAATTGCAATGTTTTTTTAAAAAATCCATATTTTCCACAAAAATAAATATATCGAGGTGAACCAAAAACAAAACTGTTAAGAATAGATGTGACTTGATAAATAAAACTTAATTTAGAACAATATACGGTTTTTCCACTCTACAAAGTGTCTTAAACTTATGGTAAAAAACATCTTTTTGTTAAACTTGTATATTATAAACGTACATCTATTTTTTAGTAATTTTTTAAAATGTGAGCGATTGAAAATTAATTTATCTACAATATTCTTTAATATTCGTTTAAATCCGACATCAAATAAAAAAGTTATTTGCGATTGAAATTCGTTGAAAATTTGTGTGGATCGATTATTTTGCCTGTGAGTGTATTAACTTATTTTAATAATTTAGGAGTAAACCCCAAATATTTTTTACAGTTTGGCATTTCTCTAAAAGAATTTATAAATTAACAACAACAAAAATTAATAAATTATTTAATTAATTAAAACATTTTTCATGCAAAATGTTTCACGTTGTTAATATTTATGTTTAAAAAAATTGGCATAAATACTATAACCACTTGTAATAAGTATGAAATATTCTGCATTCTAGCAAACTTTCCATTTAATTCGGTTCTAATTGGGAGATATGAAAAACAGGTTTATATAAAAAATCGTATCTGAACATTATGGAATTTAAGAAATATCTGCAAATTGCTTTTACATTACTATTAATAGAATAGCTGGGACTAATCCTTCTTTTGGCGTTTTTATGAACGGTAAATATACTTTTTTTTCACTCATCAATATAATAAAAATATGGATTTTGATTATCGGCTCAAAATGCTTATTTTTGACTGAAATTAATTTTGCGATGATTTTTGTAAATTTATGGATTTTAATAAAAAATAATAAAAATTATGGATTTTGATCATAGGGGCTCAAAATGTTTATTTACCGAATATCGCGATGATTTTTGTAAATTTATGGATTTTGATCAGAAATAATAAGAATTATGGATTTTAATCATAGGCCCAAAATTATTATTTTTGCATGAAACGAATTTTGCGAAAATGTTTGTAAATTAATGGATTTTGATAATAGATAATAACAATTATGGATTATAGGCTCAAAATGCATATTTTTCTAAAATCTTTAAAATTTTGATCATAGGCTCAAAATGGTTATTTTTGCCTGAAACGAATTTTGCGATTATTTTTTTAAATTTATGGATTTTGATCAGAAATAATAAAAATTATTATTTTTGATCAAAATGCTTATTTTTTCCTGAACCGATAAATTTAGCATTGATTTTCAAAAAATGGCTTAATATATAAATATTTTTATATGTCAATTTATTTGACAAAAATTGGCACCAAACATACAAAATAATTATTTTCTTACTTGATGAGTAAATAAGTAATAGGCACTTATTTTTTTACATAATTTCTTTAAAAGGCAAATCTGGTAATGTCAGTGACATTGACATAATAAAACATGAGATGGTTTTCTTGTTTATACAATAGAAAGCTATAAAAATGTAATCTATTGTTGAGTTTCTTTAATTTTAGGGTTTCTGTTGTCAAATATTATACATAAACATTGCAAAATGATTTTAATTCAAAGAAAATTAATTTATAATTAATTCAATGGGTAAAAAATCGCATGGTTTTAATTTATTTTTTATTAATTATTTTTGTATACCAAATACATACTGGGCTAAAACGATTTTTTTAATGATTTTTAAAAATTTATGGATTTTGATCAAAAACTATAAAAAATAAGGATTATGATCACAAGTTCAAAATGCTTATTTTTTGCCTTAAACGAATTTTGCGATGATTTTTAATAATTTATGGATCTTGATCAAAAGCCATAAAAATATGGATTTTGATCATAGGCTCAATTGCTTATTTTTTTTTAAATGGACTTTGCAATGATTTTTTAAAAATAAATTCTCCATTGTGCATATCGGCTTTCGTTAATTAATATTTGCTTATTAATTTTTTACCGATTTCATTACAACAATAGATCGTTTTACGTAGGAAATTTATTATTATTTATTCATTACCTTAGGTTTATTTACATACCAAAAATTTTTGTAATTTTATAAACTAAACAAAAAATGTAAAATACCTAAATAGATTTTTTATGTATGTAGTACACTTACCTGAGTTTCTTTGTTGGAAAAACACTTAAAACTTGTTTGATTCACCACTATAAAATTCGCAAACGTTTCTATAAAATTTGTTCACTTTTCCTTTTTTACAAATAAACTAAAATTTTTGCAAGATCGTCTAAACTTAAATTTTCGCTATTTTATCTAGCTACCTCGGTTTAATTAGCTAAACCGACTGTTTCGCTAGAGGACTCGATTTGATATGGGATATTTAAGTAACTATATTGGCTTGGGTGAAGCAAATAGTGTGTAAGTAAGGTTAATACGAATTGAATTTTAACCCCACTACGAAAATTCATGCTTAAGCGTATGATATGTAGTTTGTGTGTTAATTTGAATTTCATTAATTATTTTGTGGAAATTTCAAATGGTTTTTCCAACAAGAGGTCAAGTACATTTTTATGTTTATTTTTATGTAATTGGTGGTTTAAAAATGATTTTAACGATAATTTATTCACAAGTATGGATTTTGATCATGTGCTTAAAATGCGCATTTTTGCCTGATTTTTTTTTAATTAGAAATATATGGATTTTGATCAGAAATAATAAAAATTAAGGATTTTAATTAGTCTCAAAAATCCTTTTTGTTTGAAAATTTTTATAATTTCTATAGAAACTCATGAATATTAATCAGCAAAATTGATTTTATTTAAATATTTTAATTTGAAACAAATATTATTGCTGATTTTTTTGTTTAATACTGACGTGTTAATAATTATATTTTGGGCAAAATTTTAGGTCATTGATCTTCAAAATTATTTTAAATATCCGTTTTAATTTTTTTTAATTCGCATATAATCAAATGTCAAAAGATATAATAACTTAACTTTCGTACTGAGGATTTTACTAAATGTATGTGTTATTATTATTATACCCATTGCATGCAATGTCCTTTTTGAAGGTCTCAAACTACAATAAACCTTGGCAATGCAAGATCACTTTAAGCAGTTGCAAGAATTTATAAGGTACAGTGTGTTTCATATCACAAAAACTTGACATTAAAAAATTATATAAAATCGCGCAATAAATAAAGATTTTACAGGGGTGATTTGCAAACAAATGGTTCACACTGTACATATGTATACTTCTTATAAAATATTTAGCTTTATCTATGAGCTTGGTCTATTTAAGATATTGCAGTGATGTTTCACTTAAAATTAGAGCTTCCTGTAATAATATTCAGCTCTTAGGTATCCTAAAAAGTTATCCTAGCATGTTTAGTTTCTTTTAGAGCACTTAGTAGCTTTTGTCTACAAAAATTAAAGAAATAATGTTAAAAACCTTTAGCGTCCACGTCGCATTGATTTAACCAAGGCAAATAGACTGAATATTATAGAATACTACTAAAAGAAGCAACTTCTTTTTTTATTATTATTTAATTTAATTTTATTATTATTATTTTATTATTATTATAATTATTTTATGGAAAATCAAAATAAATTTCTTAGAAAAGACGAAAGACAGATGCAGTATAATCTTTGAAAACAGTTTTCTGATCCATTAAAAGCATCCCTATGTAGTTGTTTTTGATTTTAGTGTTTGATATTATTGATATTTCTTATTATTATTGATTTTCCGCCACTGTTGTCAACGCTCACTACTAAAGTGAATAATTAACGCCTAGGCTGTAAAGACAAACTAGACCAATCGGGTTTTTTACCTCCTAGTCTGTAAAAATCCGTTAAAACCATTCAAAAAATTCGACTAGTGTCAGGCTACCTACTCTTACTTTGTAGTTTTAATAATTATTATAATTGTTACAGGGTTTCTTTAAAAAACTTAAATAATTAATATCTTAAGAAAACGAGCTAACTTTAAAAAACAGATTGCACCACTAAATTCTACACCCAAAAATTAGGTTTACGTGTCCCGGCGTTTTTATGTGTCTTTTTAAAAGTTTGAAATTTACCTACAGTGTAATTAATATGATTTAAAATGTGTATAACTTTAACATAATTAAATATTTAAATTTATTTATATTTTATTTATTTTACACAAAAAGAGTTACATTAACTTATAACTTTCTATTGATTTTACAGAAATAGTATGTCTTCATTTAATTATATTAATTTTTAATTTTAACTATATTTTTTAATTAATTTTTACATTAATAATTGTTTATTTTTATTTAATTTAATAAAATATTTAAATTAATATAAGAATATTGGTTTTTGGGCAAAAAATAAAACATGTATACATGCATGGGAATAAACTGAACTTGCACAGTCCAGTCCTTTTTTTGTATTCCAAAATAAAATACAAACAAATACGCATTTCTAGGATACAAACGTTATGTAAGTAAAAAAAACATTATCATAGCAAACTTACTTTTAAATTTTGTTAAACACACGCTATATAAATGCATACTTAACCTTACAATTAGGAACTTCTAATCGAATTAACTATCATCAACCGACTAAACGCAGTTAGAAGACAAAGGGCCTTGCAGGGTACCGATTTTAATTGAAAGAAGGCGAAAATTAGCGAATTAGAAGAATAACTTTTATATTTTAGTTGAATTTATTAAAAAAAATACTCAATTGTTTTAATTTGATTATTTCCCTCATTATAATATGAACCAATCAAAAGCCTTGAATTTTCGAATAAATTTTGTTTAAATAAGCGATTAAATCACTAGAACTATTTAACAGCGATTAAATTTTATCCTCCATATTGGATTTTTGATTACGATTTTATGGTGTTATTTACAAGTTTTAACAAACATTTTTTTAAAAACAATAAAAAATAAGTTATCTAGTTTACGAAATATCAATTATTACTTATTACATACCTTAAATTAATGGAATTTTCTTTAAAAAAATATTTATAAATTTTGACACATACGTCAGATTTTATGAATTGTCAAATAGTTTCCTTTAATTCGAGAAATAATCTAGACGTATATCACTCAACCTATACATTTGAGGCGTTTCTCGGAAAAACATCATTAGTGCAATATCGTCGAAATTTAGATATTTGCACCAACTGTTTCCTAACCTCCATATATACGTGTTTCTTGTAAAAATGTCATAGGTTCCATAATAATTAAATATATGAAATTTAGCTTGTTCTTCTAAAAACATCACAAGTCCACTCCGTTTCGTCTAAGAAAGTCACATGTTCATAACATGTGACATTTTTGGACACTCTAGAAAAGCTTCTACCTCTTTTACATGACCACAGCAATAGAAAATTTTATGATAACTTGATAAAAGAGCAGAAGACTATATATAGCACCTGACAGTCCTGATAACACGGTCGACAACGATGATAACAGCAGTGGATGCGAAGACTGAGTGTGGCAGTAATGCAGTTTTTAGTTTTTTCATTTATTTTGTTACTCAGAGTTAATATTTAGTTTGTAGTGTTTGTAGTAAGGAGAATTCTTCGTTTTTTTCTTATAAAAACCTCACATGTTCATTTATTTTTTGTGTTTTTTTCAAATTCGTTTGAAAAAACAAACATGAGGAATTCTGGACGAAGTATCTTACATTTTTTTACATGTAGTAAATAGGCCAATAAAGTACTTTGGTCAAAAATGGGAATGTTGGAGAGTTTTTTCATTTTCCCAAATATGTTAATTTTGGACTAATGATGTTTTTCCGAGAAACGCGTCATTTAATCTGTCAAACTATGCTCAGTAAGTTTTTTATTTGATTTTTCTTTTTGGAAAATAGTTTCATGCAAAATAATTATTTATTAATTTATTAAATTATTTTGCATTCAACATTTTCCAACAAAAACCAAACAAAAAACTACTGAGCCTAGTTTAACCGATTAAATTCATAGTTCTCGTGATATAATATATGATTAAAAATGTTCTGTACTCAAATATTTTTAAGTTAGATTAATACTTGTTTGGGAGGTATTTAAACTAATGTATTATATTGAAATTAACATAATTTTCTCGTGACATTTACTACATTATTATACTACAATGTAAAACAAATTTAAATTTCAAATATTTTGAATATTTTAAATCTTTTGAAATTTTATGATTTTAATTATTATAATTTTTGTATCAAGTAACATATATTATTTATGTTCAAACACTAGGAAGTTTATGTAAATTTATAGCTCGCATTATTTTTAACGCAAATTTTATAAATTTTTAACATGTGGTTCGCTCAATTGTAGGCCTTCGCTACGCGTCGGCATTCAAATTTTGGACTCAGCACAAAAAATGAGTCTTTTGCTAAAATTTAAAATTCTATTTTACCGCTAAATTGAATTTGTCAAAAAGTCAAAACTATGCTTGATTGCATTAATAAAAGAAATTTATAAAAAAAAACATAAAATGTTAAAAAATACGCTGAAAAAGACCTGGAAACCAAAACAATAAAAGGATGTTTTTTCACGTTACAGGGTGTAACTTACATCTCTACCTAGGGCTAAGGCTCGTTTTTTTTGCTACAAAATATTTTTAAATTTAAATTTCTGCCCATATAAATAAAAATACAATTTTGGTTTGCTTATATTTATAAATATTATTCATTCAACCATATTTTAACTTAAACATTAAAAAATATTCCTAAAAACATTTTAAGGAAAAACCTCGCGAATAAATATAAAATAACACATCCTAAAGTAATTAAAGAGTAGTGTAGGTATTTAAATGTTTGAAGTTTCTTTTGGCCTTGCTTTACAGTGTTCATTTCGTCCTTTAAAATGTACACTCTTATTCCTTTCATGTAATATTCCAAGTAACTTTCCCAATCTATATCCGAATGGTCGAAATTAAATAATTCTCTATCCTTTCTCGTCATGCCTTTTATCAGTTCTTTATTGTTTGAATCGTTAAAGACCCAGGAATTGTTCATGAAGTATTGAATGTTTCCTGTGTATCCTTCCATTTGGTCGTAAAATCCTGATATCCTACAAAAAATAATATCCTTGCAATATGACTTTTCTTAAACATTATAATTTACATAAATACTTTTATCTCCACGCGGTCTATAATTTAAACTTTATTGTTGTCAACATTCGATAAAGAAATACCTTGTTATGGCCTAGGCCGATAAAAATTTTTATGAGGCAAGTAATTAGTTCGATTTTTTCTCGCTAGGGGTTGTTTTGACAAATTAATCCTTTTCTAAGAAATTAACGTACTAAACTGGTTTAATTTATTTATAATAAGCACTAATTTGTTTGCTTTACTGTTAATGTTTAATATTTTTCATTAAATTATTGTAAAATTAAATATGAATAATAAAACAAAAAGTGAGGTTAGGTAACCAAGAAAACGCACGATTCTTTTTCTACGATTTAAATTATCTTTAAGTTTTAATTTGCTTTAAGTTTTCAGTGAAATTAAATGTTAAACACAGCTTAAACATTCCAAACTACCTATTTTTTAAATAAAAATCCAAACAAATTGAAATTAGATACCTACCTATTTATTAAACAATTAATTGAATTCAATGTAATAGCAAAAATCCATTTCTACTTAAATCAAGTTGCTAGGTATTGTCAAACTATTACTGCTTCTAAAAGCAATAATAATTATTGTACATTTAATGTAATCTTTAGCTTATAAATAAATGAGATTCTAAAAAAGTGAGGTTAGGCAGCTTTGATGTTAAATTAAATTGACCTATATAAAGTGCTTTGAAGATAAAATGTTGTATGCCATTCGGCCAAGAAGTGCCTTTTTGTGCTTCGCTCAATTGTAGACCTCCGCTACGCGTCGGCCTTCAAACCTTGAGCTTAGCACAAAAAGCCTTACTTCTTAACCTAATGACATACATAAATAACTATTACTCTAATCTAAATTTTACTCATATTTTTATTATATACAGTGTGACCTATTTGGCTGTAAAATCTTTATTTATTGTGTGATTTTAACCGGATTTGTTTTAAAGTGTAGATCTTGAGAAACTGTATTTTTGGAGCAAAAACGCCATATTTGTACAAAATACAAGGCCTACTATGTCAGTTTTTAAGAGTAAATTTTTAAGAATTCTTTTTAGCGATTTTTTAAAACAAAATCTAAGCACGGTGAATCCAGTCACCACTCCTAAAAACGACCTTATACTAAATTTTCTTAAAAAAGTTTATGTAGAAAAATGCACAATTATAACTACAAAACTTTATTTTTATCCATAAAAAAACATTGAAATAAAATTCAACCAATAGTAACATGGTACTATTACTATATTTTTAATTTTATTTCAATGTTTTTTCGTGGATAACTTTACTGCTTTTCAATGTACAGGGGGTTCTTTTTTCAAAAAAACCATTTTTTATTTCCCAAACGGCTTTAATGAGCCAGTTGGTTCTACGATAGATTTTTAGGTACACTTATCCTCGTAACGAATCCGTAGTTTTTTTTAAATTATTTTCTTTGCAAGTGCCCCACAAAAATTAAAGTTTTAAAAAAAGAACCCCCTGTACATTGAAAAGCAGTAATTTTTGAAAAAAGTTCAGTACCTCAAAAAACCGTCCATTCGGTTATGTTTGATTACCGTAAGGTTTGGGATCGATTACTTTTAAAAATGGGCTATAATAAAAAAAAACAAAAAAGTGATTTTGAAAGCAACGCTCAACTTTGCACACTGCGCATAGCAAAAGGGCACATCATATAGGTGCGCAATGGGGTTTAACGTGTGCCTTATTTAGCACATAATCAAAAGTATTAGAGGTCAAATTCTGAAAAAATGCACGGTTAGCGAGTTATGAGCCATAAAGCAAAAAAACTCTCCTTTCGGGGGATGAAATTAGGGGTCGCGGAAAGAATTTTTTGGGGAATATTCTTGATTCATTATCAGCACCCCTACTCTACATAAAAAAAAATTAAACCCGACTACCATCGAGTTTTCCTTCTACAATCTTTGTTTCCTGGACTAATTACCATTGTTTTACTACTACTAACATGTTGCAATTTTAACTAATAATGCTGATTGGAGTAATGAACAATTTCTGCTCGGATACAAATAATATGTGAACGCTGCTTAATGAATTCTGCATATTAGATGCGTACAGTAACCTGACCACCTTGATTTTTAGTTATTTATTTATAATAACAAGCCGCTTAATGCATTTTCCCCGTTTGTTATTCTATTATACCTCTCTGAAAATACTAAACTGGCATATGTGATTTAAAATAATAAAATTGCCTTAAAGGCCGAAAAATAGATTTCCTGGTTTTTGCTGATCCCTATAAAAGAGCGCTTTGTGCACTACTGCAACTTCGAGCTCCGTATCTGTCTTTCGGCATCGCAAGGTTTAATCCCGGCGAATTCGCCATTTTTGCAAAAATAAATGAAAATGACAATATTCTTGAAAATTTCTTAATTACCTTCCGCGTTTTCCCACACATAGCAGCACTATATCCAATATAAAGGCCGGAATTGTATGCAGTAAAAATTTTAACAATAAATAATTGTAAAGACAGCTCGTCACTATTTTGTATGGGTACCACATCAATTTACTAGAGGGAGATTCTTTACCATATTTATCCATAATTTCGCCGAATGTTTCTAAAAAATAAATAAAATAAAATTAACCTACTTAGCCCACCTATCGACGATAATGTTTGCTGTCAATATTGGGGGGTGGCTCAAAAGTCTGAAAAAATGAGTGTAAAAATATTTTTAATAAAAGTTATTTTGTGATTTATTTTAAATTATTTGGTGAAATTGACAAAAATACAGCTACACTTTTTGTTTTAATACCTTTAGAATTTGAAAGAGACTACTCTCTTAAAATGAAATAATCAAAATACACTATATGAATAAGTACCAGCATTGTTTACTAATAAAAAGTCGTTTTCACTTTTAAATAACACTAGGCAACAAATTTTAACTGAAAAAAAAGGTCCTGATTAAAAATAGAATTTTTCGATTGTTTATGACTAAAATAGATCCAAAATGTTTAAAAAAAAAAAATTCTGAAGTCGTAAAAAAAAATAGGAGCACAGTATTTTGGTACCATTTATTGCATAGATACACCATTTGAAAATTTTAGGATGACGTTACTTTTAACTTATATTTCAGCATTCCATGAACAACATATCTGTACATATTGTAAAAATTTAAGGCATGTTTTTTATGTTTACTGTTTTTTATCGTTCAAATTATTTTGTTTACTTATTTTTATCGTTAATATTTAACAATTTTTCTTTGTATCATGGTGCTGCGCGTATCGTCTAAACGAGACTTTGGAAAATTTGTTGGTCTCCGGATTTGCGTCGAGCAGGTCAAAATCTATAGGACTGAGCTATTTTAATTACCGACCTTTTTTTATTGTTTACTAGTGTAATTAGTTTTTACTACTTAAATAGTTAAAGTTTGACTAATTTAAGATAAATCATTATCTTTGACTGTTTCTAGTAGTAAAAAGTAACTAATTTCTTTAATCGTTTTTAATTCTTGCGGCCAACAACAAATTATTGTAAACTTGATATGAGTACCTTAGATGCAAAACTCGGTTTTTGCAAATTAAAAAATAAAATAAAATTGACTTTAAATTCTGTTTAGTGTTCGTCCTAGATAAATGGCGTTCATAAAACTTGATACATAATAATATTATATTATATATATTATTATGTATCAAGTTTTATAAACGCCATTTATCTAGGACGAACACTAAACAGAATTTAAAGTAAATTTTATTTTATTTTTTAATTTGCAAAAACCGAGTTTTGCATCTAAGGTACTCATATAACATTGTTTGTTTTCAATGAAACACCCTGTATATTTTTGAATATTTAGATAGAGTTTTTTATTCTAATTTCAAAAATATGTACCTATGTACAAACATTTTATTAATAATTATAATTGCCATGGATAACTCACGTCGTAAAATAACCATATTTTTATTATTAATTTTAATAAAACGCTAATAACACAGTGCAACAGCAAAAAAAATGAAGGGGTTCTGAAAGTGGTTTTCGTTTCTCCTATCCAAAGAATGCCTTTTTGCGTTTACAGAATGTTTAGATTGATTCAAGTTTTTTTTTTTAATATCGATTTTTAGTTTTATTAATTTTGGAACCCGAAAAAAACGTTATTTATTAATTTAAACCAAAACAAAAAAAATGATGGGGTTCTAAAAGTGGTTTTCGTTTCTCCGTCCAAAGAATGCCTGTTCGAAAATCAGCTGTCCACCGAATCAAAAAAGCATGAAACAATAATGGAAATGGAAAATCGTTATAGAGGAAAGAGGTTTGATTCGATGTTGGCAGATTTTTGTTGGTGTATGGCAATGGAAATTTTGGCATAAAATTATAAATAAAATTTGTTATATCTTTTATGTTGATTCATTCTATTTGTTAAAAAGAATATGTTTTTAATAATTAATAATAATAATAATAATAATTACCATAATTATAAATAAAATTTGTTATATCTTTTATGTTGATTCATTCTATTTGTTAAAAAGAATATGTTTTTAATAATTAATAATAATAATAATAATTACCATAATTATTATTATTATGGTAAAAGCGAAAGAACTAAGAAATTGCACTACAACATATTAAATCCAGAAAAAGGTTTTTAAAAAAATTGCATTTTATAATAATATTAATAATAATAATTGTTCTTATTATTTTTTTATTTAATTATTTTTTTCTTTATTTGATTGTTATTACTTTATAAAACAATATACAAAACCAATAATTATCTTTTATGTACTAATTATTTATTATTTTACGATTTTTTCAGAACCCCATCATCTTAATTTTTTTCCGAAAATGTTGCACAGTGTAACAGTAAACGCCATGCTTATTTTAGGGTAAAAGTTCTTTATCGGGTCAGTTATTAAAACAAAACACTTAAAACAAATATTTGCACACCAGTGTCTCAAAAAAAAAACGACTATTTTTTTTCCAAAGAATTTAAAAAATCGTCAGATTATACTCTGAGATATATCTCTAGAAAACGACCCTGTGAAAATATAAGCTCTTAATATTAGATGTGGCGTTTTGTAATTTTCTATTTTCCGTTTAAATAACATGGGAATTTATTTTTTCAAACTTTGGAATTTTAGAAAGGTGATAACGTGCTACTTCATAAGTATACTTATAAGACAAAATTACCCCTTATGATAATTTTTATTGATTTTTAGCGAAAAAATATTTACTTTATATGACTATATAAACAGTAAATATATTATTAATACATAATATAAATAAATTTATAATAAACTAATAATAAACTGCCATATTTTTTAGGTAAGTAAATATTTTTCGCTAAAAATCAATAACAATTTTCTTTTGTGAAATTATATATATACGTTCGCACTGTATAGGTGAAAAGAAAAAGAATAAAATAGCCATGTAAAAATCTATAAGGTAGCAATTTTTCACTGACCCTGTATTTGATTTGATTAATATGCCTGCATTTACACTTGACAACTTGTTAAAATTTTTAAATAACTTCGTGTTTTGTTTTATTTAAAATATTTTTTTTATTTTATACCAAACCGCTGTTAAAGTCTTTATTTTCATTTTTCTTATTTTATTTGTTGACATTGGCCAGTGCAAACAAACAAACATAACAGGTATATGTGGTTATGTGTGCAACCCACTTCATACGTTTCAATTGTTTTTTCTGCGTTAAGAGTTCTTAAATTAAAAGTTGGCCAATTACATGTCTACTCACTTACTTGATGTAGAGTAGATAAAAGGTAATTTCATATTACTTTGCAAATACTTTATACGTGTAAAAGAGAAATTTATTCCACTTGTTTTTTATTGTTTGCATTATGCAACCAATTAGCATTAACAATATAGGTAACATGATATATTTTTAGAAGCCCAATCCCTTAAAATTATATACTACTTACTCCATTTTATGGGATTATTTGGTGACGAAACGCAATTAAAAACTGGGACCTTGTCTTTCAGGTAAAGTTTTTCGAATTTATCGTAATCTCTGAAAAAAACAAAAATTATGAACCAGGTCTAAATCCATTTCCAAAAAAATCAAAAAAACCTTTATTTTTCCAATAATTAAGTTTCAATATGAACTCGCTAGTGTTTAAAAGTTTCGAAAAAAAAACGGAAAAATTGGGGGAAAAACCTGCTTTTTCAGTTTTTTCCCAGACCTTGAAAAAATTGTCTTTTTTGGGAAAATTTGATTTTTTTGGAAAACATTAATTAAATTTAAAAAAATACTTTAATACAGAAAAAAAACAAATTAAGCTAAACAATAAATTTAATTTAATTGATTCAAGAAAATAAACGTAGAACTACTGTCGGTTGGCACCTTTTTGCAAAAGGGAGTCCATTAAAAATATCCATTAACAAAATAATTAATGATTTATAAAGTTAAATTACAAAATTTTAATTTAATAAAACCATGTGTCAAATAAAACAATAATTATGTTAATACATCCCAAAATATGTCTTTTTGCGGGTTGGTTGAATATTCTTAACGAATTAAAATAGTAGGAATAATTATTATAATCATAATATAATATTGACATATATTTCCATAAAAATTTGTGATTTTTCAGAAAAATTGACTTTTGCATTTTTTCGCATTACCCTTTGAATAAAATGAAAAATCAATTTTTCTGAAAATTTCACAAATTATTCGAAAAAAAAAACGGTTTTTTTCCGCCGGCTCAATTTTTCCGGAAATTTTAAAACCCTAAAACTCGCTCAAAGAATAGAAATGATAAAGGTCTTATTATAATTAATCAAAAATCATTCTATACAGGGTGTTATGTAATTAATGTTATATATTAAAATGGGTTGTTCCTTAGGGTCCATAAAGAAGCACCTGAAACTAAAAATAATTTATAATAACCTTTATCCTACCAAAAAGTACGCCAACGATCGACTAGGAACTTTAGGCTAATCTATTGTATTATGTTATGGTTGGTAACAACAGCGTTTCCAAATTCTGTTGCCAAGCATTGTTTAAATTTAGCTTAATTACAAAAATGACAAAATCAACAATGCAAATTGTCAATTTGGCGTTTTTATTAATTGTTGGTTATGTCATTTTTGTACTGAAGGTAAATTCAAACAAAATCTGCCAACTTTTATGACAGAATCTAGTGCCTTTCTTTCAAATTTAAGGTTATGTGCTCAAATTGTAAATATCTTAACTAAGGGAAGTGCTTTTGGATTTATTTAAACAAATTAAATGTTTAAAGTTTAACCTGTGAACAATTTCATCTGAGTAAACAGAAAGAAAAAATCCGTGGAAAAAAATAATGTTGTGGTGATAGATTTTTTAAAATAGGTACTAAATTTTCTAATCATTGCTTAAGCTAATAGCTGGATGAGTAAATAAATACAGAAGAGTATTAGAGATTTAAGGGCATACAACTTTTGCATTTATTGAGTTTTTATTTATTTTTTGCAAGAAAAATTTTTAGTAACAATTTTTTACATCTGGCAACGCGCAGCTACTTTGTTGGTTGGTATCTATGTACTCACAGAACACAAGTGTGCAGAGATAAACCAAGTGTGTAACCAGTGGCGTATCACAAAAAATATAAAAAACTTCTAATGCATATTTTTTCTTTATTTTTGTAAAAATATTTTTTTAAATATTTTTCCTTTACTCCTTATGTCAAAATGTATTCAGTATTTTAATATATAACATTAATTACATAACACCCTGTATATATAAATATCTTACTTATATTCGTTAACAGCCCATCCAGCTGCTATAGCATTATTGATGACGTAGTCAGCTGTGACAATGTCGCCTACTTTATCATCATCTCCGTAAAAAACCCTAAGAATTCCCAAACCGACTCCTATAACCACCCCTGTAGGCCCATGGCAGCTGTCAATGTAACCCCTAATTGGACCCAGATTTGTTGCAATAACTAAAAAAAATTTATAACTTAAAAACAAATATTTCTTCTGTGATATGTTCAAAAAGTATAAGGAATTTTGTTTTAGGAGTACATAATTAATCACTATTTAGTCAAAATATATTTTGGTACATAATAGTATATTATGTATCAAGTTTGATAAACGCCGTCTAGAAAAATTTACATTTTTTGCATTTATACTTCATTCGTAAGTCTTGACACGACTGTTATAACATCGTGACGCCACTCTTCAAGGTCATCGAAGCGTTTTGAATATTGCGTTTTAAATCTTGCGTTTAAAGAAAATGCTTTTCAGAATTTGTTCACCCAATCAAAAAGAAGTTAAATTTAAAAAGACGTTTTTTTGGCCCGGTTTTGTTTTCGATGTTCGGTACCAAAAAAACTATAAAATAACCATGGACCACAACATTTTTTATGGTTTTTGAAAATTTAACATAAACCTAAACTGAAATCTTGATGATAACGGTTGGTTTCAACAAGACCTTGCTCATAATCTCAGAGTCACTAGTTATTTGGAGACAATATTCCCCCCCAAAAATAATATCGAATGGAGGTACAATTCGCTGGCCAGCAAAATCACCGGATCTGTCTCCTAGTGATTTTATTCTTTGGGGTATATGAAATCCAGCAACAACCTGTATAACTGTAAAATGTCGACTTAAGCAAGATGAATCTCTTGTTATGTTGGTTTAATCTAAAAAATACTTACTAGATGAACATCTTACTATAGCAACTGGTAATTTTCCAGATTCATTTTTGATTAAATTTTCTGCTAAAGCCATTGTAAAAGTAAAACTGCTCGGCCATTTTTCTGTAAGGCTACGAAAGAAGAATTTTAAAAAGTTTTTTGTTACTTAAATTAGTTACCTTTTATATTTCTCCAAACCCTTAACACCGTCTGATTCTATAGATGTTATAAATTCCTCTACATCTACATCCAAATCGTAGATTTTTTCATCGATTTCTTCCTTGACGCAATTTGAATATGCAGTGGACACCAATACAAATGACTAAGAAAACATTTAAGCTTGTCACCTTTTAAAATTACTATTAAAAATACCTAGAGATGGGAATCGGGAAGTTTCCATTTTAAGGAAACTTTCCGTTTTGGAAAGTTTCCAATTGGGAATTTATTTTCATTTTGAAAGTTTCTTTTAAGCTACCGGAAACATTCCTTGGAAACTTTCCTTGTTTTTTTTTTCATTTAAATGTCAATTGTTTAACCGCTGATTTTCGTTAAGGCCATGATACAAGGCCAACAAACTTTGAATACGAATTTAATGTGTGTTAATTTAAAGCAGAAGAAGAAGTATAAGTAATGTAAGTTATGTTACATAACCTCAATGAAGCCGGATTATTCAGCATCATCACAAAAAACTTTTTAAAAAAAAGGTAAACAAAATAAAAACAATAAACAAAGTTAAAAATCATTCTTGCATTTTTGTTGTTTATTTATAGGCATAGCACAATGCCAAGAAAAAAATCTAGTGTTTGGAATTATTTTTTGCTTCACTTTTTACTTTTTAATATTCCTATATATTAGTTACTTTGTCCCTTTTAATTTTTTTTACGTAATATCTAGGATTTACTAGCAGTGAATTTCTAATAGTAAACATTTTATTTTTATTTTGTAGGTTTCAGTATACAATAGGAATATTCCAAAGTAAAAGATACTAAAAATAGTATTACAGTTACATTCTTATAAACATTTTTTTAATTTTTTTTTCTTAATAAAATTTGACAAAAAGTTAATGTGTTATATATTTTTGCAAATCCCTGGCATAAAAAAAAAATATTTTCGCAATAATAAATTTTTTTTTTAAACTTCGGGAATTTTCGATGGAAAGTTTTCGGGAATTTTCGTCAAATGGGAATTTTCCCATCTATAAAAATACCTGTATACCTTTAATTTTTTCATGGATCTAGCAATATTCAGCAGTTCCCCTGTGCCTCTAACGTTAGTTAAAGAAGCATCGACAATGGTTTGGTTTACTTTCGCAGCAACTGCTGTATGAAACACGCAGTTCACTTCTTTGACAAGATTTTTCAGTATTTTTTCCTCCAAACCAAGGTCTATCAAAGACATGTCACCATGAACCACTATTATTTTGCTCAAGCACTCAGAAGAGATTCTTTTGATGCCATCAAAAATCTAAAACAAATTTAATTCATACACACAGAGAAAAATCCGTTTGAAAAACATTGCAAAAAGTTGTGTCATTGTAGCATAATTTTCTATAACTGTGCTACGTTATCCAAAATACACTCACGTGCAAATTTTCGATGAACTTCAATCGCAAATAACTTTTTTATTTGATGTCGGATTTAAACGAATATTAAAGAATATTGTAGATAAATTAATGGGCAATCTCTCACATTTTAAAAAAATACTAAAAAATAGTAAAAAAGTTATTTGCGATTGAAATTCATCGAAAATTTGTGTGGATCGATTATTTTGCACGTGAGTGTAGTTGGAGTGGTTTTTCTAATAAGTTTGTTTAAGTCAATTTTCTATAATTTGTTGGAAACAGTAAGATTTTATATTTAACCATTTGCACAATAGATTGTCTTTTGCACAATTTTTTAAATAATTCGTTTAAATGTAGTATAATTTGAGTTAGAATATAAATTTTACAATATTGGACAATTTTTTTGGGTATGAAGTAACCTTCACCATAATACCATCTAAGATAACCAATGAAATCATTTCCCGCTTGAAATAAGCTCAACTGCAATCTGCATCATCAGTTTGCAGTTTTAGTTTGTGTTAGGAAGTGTATCATTGTGAGGTTAGTACCACATTTCTGGTGAGTAATTATTGAATATTATTTTTTCGAATAGGTAGGTAGGTATTTGCAAAATTGTTGAACGACTGGGATAAATTAATAATTATGACCTAGTGATCAAATGAGGATAAAAAGTGTTTCTATGTTACTACTTTGCTACATTATTGATCGGCTTACTATTTACTTTAGTTTGTAATTTATGTTTATTTTATGTTTTCAGTTTATATTAACTTAATTCTATCCTTACAAAATTTTAGTGTTGGTCGCTGAATACATATTTATTCTATCGACATTTGTACTATTACACACTGTGTGATACACAGTACGACAAAATTTGATTTTTTTCCCTCCAATGTAAAATTTTTAGATTTTGAAAATAGACTTAGACCAATAAAATGTTATCCACGGTATTCGGCACATAATATAACAGATTCGATAACAGCTGGACAGTATATTTTTATGAAAAATTTATTCACTGAATAAATGGACAACCATTAAGATTATTTATTTATTTTAAAATTATTTAATTATATACAGGGTGTTGCACATTTACGAAATACGGGTGTTTCACGTTCGTGGTCCATTGAGAGTTTCTGAGGAACGGCAAAAGATATCAACAAAATGCCACTTTCGGCTTGACCGGAAGTGACATCAACTTTGTTATTTTAAATGGAACACCCAATATATTTTTACATTTTTAAATTCTACATAAATTTTTGAGTAAAATACTGTACCATGTCCTATACCTAGAGTAAATAGTTTTGGAGTTATTATTTTTTTCCCTTAAAATATGACAAATTCGCGTCAATCAAAAATAGCCTATAACTTTCTTGCTATTAGGTTTGCAGAAATGGGGGTGGAATTTTTGGAATCTTAAAACATTGTTTAAAAGATTCCATGAATGTAAATTCCTTAACATACCGGGTGTTAGATTTAAAATAAAAAAGTAATTAACGTTTCAATTTGCCCTGCTCTCTAAAAATTAAATAGTCAAAATAAAATTAATTTTTATAAGAGCGGCTGATGGCCAAATGGGTTATGACAACAGCCTGACAAGCTTGACGAGTGTCAGACCTGAGTTCAATCCCCGTCTGGGCCAAAACTTTTTTAAATTTAAATCTATAGATTAGTATACTAATTTGACTATTTCATTCAGTAGAATTTGACTAATTATTAGTGACTGCTTATTCGCTATGACAATTAGTCAAATATAACTTATAATTAGTTATTTTTGACTAATTCATTTTAAGAGAGTGGGTTTTCTCGGGTAATTTGTTAAAAAATGTTAAATAATTGACATGGAATTTTTTAAACAATATATTTTAAGATTCCAAACATTTAACCCCCATATCCGTAAACATAATAGCAATATTCACATTAGGTATATACCTATATAGGACATGGTATAGTTATTTTACTCAGAATTTTATGTAGAATTTAAAAATGTGAAAATATATGGGGTGTTCTATTTGAAATAAAAAAGTTGATGTCACTTCCGGTCAAACCGGAAGTGGCATTTTGTTTAAAATATTTAAAAAAATAGACTTAATGGATTATAAACGCTTATAATTTTCAAATCGATATTTTTTCCGTTTCCCAGAAACTTCCAATGGACCACGAATGTGAAACACCCTGTATATCAAGTGGTGTTTTTAGGTTGTGATACAACTATAGATTCGAATGTATAATAGTCAAACTAAAAGATTAAGATTTGTTTTCAACCTATGTTTAATATAAGATAAATACAAATATGTTGTAGTATTAAAAAAAAATAAAATTGTTATTTTTATATTATGTAAAAACATAAAATATTTGAAGAAAAAAAATGAATTATAACAAAATAGAAAATTAAAAATCTGTTAAAATTTTTCATGGAAGGACAATCGTGTTGTACTGTGTTATAACTTATAAGTTATATCTCAATATTATTAGAATTATATATAATTCTAATAATATTGAGATATAACTTATAAGTATAAATTATAATTCTAGCTATAGCTATACGAATTTTATTTTTCAGTTTGTAGTTTATGTTTTGTTATGTTTATTTTATGTTGTCAGTGTCAGTTTATATTAATTTTGGTATTCTATTTTCCATATTTTTTTGTATTAGTCGCTGAATACATAGGTATCTAAATTAATAATGTAGTTTCATTTTCCTTTTTACCACCAAAATTATTAAAAATTTTAAACAATTTTTTATTGAACAATGCTGTGCCATAATTTTACCACAAAATATTACATTAAAAAAGTCTCTAAAATATTCATTTACTTACACAAATTATATATAAGATGTGTTTAAATGTCCAATAAATTATGTAAGTTTTTAATATAATAAGTTTACTACAATTATTTGCTACAATTTTGCACACAATATTCCTGTCACAATTTGTTGAAGAAATTTATACAATTATGAAACCAAATCCAACAATTTTTTCTCTTCTAGCTTGCAAGCTATCTAAAATCTTGATATTCTTACCGGGCATTCTAACAGCTTCTCCACTCTTTTTTCAGGGTCATCTTTTCTATTCCTTCTGACCAAAAGGTAAATCTTCTGGACCTCGGTGGACCGCAAAAGTTTTTCCAGGATGAGTTTTCCCAAGAAACCAGTGGCGCCGGTGAGTAGCACACATTTTTCCTTGTAGAAATCTTGAATATCGCTTAAATTTCCCTGATCCATGTTTGGTTTACACTATTTTACAACGAATTCCAAAAAATAACTGCGATCAAACAATTGAATTGAAAATTATTAATTAATAATTTATGAGGTGTTTATACGCATTTCGAATATATTAATAAGGTTAAAAGGGTAGGTATATACGCAAAAGGATTAAACATAAAATTATCATGGGCAGTATTATCGTATGTATTTTTTTACGTAATCCTAAAAACAAGAAGTATTGGTTTACCTATGCATTAATTTGTTTACATGGAAATATGACATCAAACTGTTAAAAATGTTTGTCATTATTGGAATATAAATTTATTTATACAGTGTCATTTGTTTAATAATAATGTATTGTAATATAATATATATATTGGGTGCGGAATTGTGCGTATACACTATTTTTTTAATTGTTTAAAAATTTGGTACTTTAATTGAAGTTTTTGAGTTGTGTGACATTTAATTTTGGAGCCATTCCAAATAAAAACATCAAAAATTTAGATTTTGATAAAAAAATGAGGATGATCTTTTAGGTATATAATTTTTCGTATTTACTATCAAAAGATACCTACCCCAGTACACAGTAAAAAAAAATCAACTCTAAGCAACACTAGTTAGAGTTCACACAGGTCCACACTAAATAGTGTTGTTTTATAACACTACAATTAGAGATAATTTGTAGTGTAATTTTCCCCAAGTAAGCAAGTATGATTTAACACTATAGCACTGAGGATAAAGTAATTTTACACTGTATTAAAAAGTGTTAATTTACCTAAAATCGTGTACTTCTAACTTCCTGGATAAAATCCCATTTTTGTTCAGTGTAAATTAACACTACTTGGAAAAGTTCCAATTTTAGAAGTGTAAAATAACACTATTATTTGAGTAAAACCTATTGGTGGTAGTGAATAAAACGAAAAGGTAAATAAAGAGAAACATTTATTTGGAACAAAAATCTATGACAATTATCAAAATCGGAGCCTTTTAAAATATAATTTTATATTTGAGTCGTATGGCTGGCTTAAGCAAAATGGTTCCTTAAAACGTAAAAGTTTTAGATCAATGCAATGTTTTACTGGCAGTCAACTTGTAAGCAATGAATTATCTTGAGAATTCATCAGTAATCCATTTTTCTGTTATAAAAAATGGGTGATCCCATTGGTAGGCGGCTGTATGTCGGGGATTTACCACACGTGTACAAATTTTCCATAATATTAATAAAAATGTAGGTATAGGTTAATATAACAACCATTACGCTTGAAAATAAAAAGTAAATCAAGTGTGTATGTATTTATATTATTATAATAATAATAATAACATTATAATGTTACAAGTACCCGACCTACTGCTGTTAATTATTGATATATAATATAGGTCGGGTATGGACATTAGGGTGAGCCAAAAAAACTAACCTATCGGATTTATGGGTTAAAATGAACCTACATACCGAGCAAAAAATTTCCCTGCAAGGCAAAATTTTTTGCTCAATTTTAAAAGGTGTCGGTGAGCATTCTAAGTTTTCCATTGAAATAACACGTAAAAAAATCTTTTTTCATTAAAAAGACTATAACTTTTGAACCGTTTGAGATAAAATTTTTTACGTCGCGGATTCTTGTAGAGCATAAAATTTCCCAAAGAATCTATACCAGCATTATTTTTTTTAATTCAAAAATTCGTATATTTTAAAGCTTTGAAAAGTGTAAAAAATCACTAAAACTGCAGTTTTAGTGATTTTTTACACTTTTCAAAGCTTTCAAACATACGAATTTTTGAATTAAAAAAAATAATCCTGGTATAGATTCTTTGGGAAATTTTTTGCTCTACAAGAATCCGCGACGTAAAAAATTTTATCTCAAACGGTTCAAAAGTTATAGTCTTTTTAATGAAAAAAGATTTTTTTACGTGTTATTTCAATGGAAAACTTAGAATGCTCACCGACACCTTTTAAAATTGAGCAAAAAACTTTGCCTTGCATGCAAATTTCCCTGCAGGGAAATTTTTTGCTCGGTATGTAGGTTCATTTTAACCCATAAATCCGATAGGTTAGTTTTTTTGGCTCACCCTAATGGACATCCTTTTAACATATTGGTTTTTATTAAGTATTAAGGCTTAAAGAAAAAGGAAGTATAATACTTACCAAAAAATAAGAATGTCCCCTTATGGATTCACCGTAATTAAAATCTAACTGAACAAAAATGCGACACTTCCACAACGCGGTATCTCCGTATACTCCGTATACCGTGCACTGCGTAGGTAGGTACCAACCAAACAGTTTAAAATTCATTTCGGTTATTACCAGTCTATTTTCAGTCTATTTTGCCACTATTGGTTTAATTTAACTTTAATACAATGTGCACTAGTGGTGTAAAGAAAAAAGAGCTCTTAGTAACATCAAAAAAAAAAAAAAGAAATTGGCATGCACTGTAGTGTACATTTACAATCTGTAAGCATGGCAAATGCGTCTGGCAGGTGAAAAACTGAACATTATTTTTCAGTTTTTTACCTGCCAGGCGCATTTGCCATGCATACAGATGACTGACTTTTTTTAATGAACTTTAGTACACCTTACAATTCACAAATTGTGGATTGTGGTACACCCCTTGCCACTAAAACCATTTTTATCAGTGAAGAAAAACCCATCGGAAAACCCACTTAATTTCATATATACAGGATGTCCCAAAATTACCGATACAAAAACAAAAGAATAAGTAAAAAAGATCACAGCTTAGACACAGTAAACCACTTACAGAACAAACCACGCTAGCGTAGAAAAAGAAGTGTTCTTTGGTGGGAAATAGAACATGAGATAACCTAAAATGAATGGCTTCCAACTTGATAAATGCAAAATTGACATAACATTGATAGTTTTATCACCACCAATAATACTAGATATTAATAAATGAAATTTTGATTGTTTTTAAAGTTTTTTCACTAATAATATTTAAATAAATTATAATTTCACTCTATTTAAGCCTTTTATTTTATTTATTTATTTTTATATTGTTGGTACCGTTAATCATATGGCAAGTAATATACTTAAAATCTTTGAATTACCTTTAGTTACATTCTTGGTACATTTACGTTAGATGTTTGTTGCAAGTACTTATGTCATGTTATAGGTATGTAACAATACATCGATGTGCAATATTAAAAAATAATATATCGGCAATATACCTGGTATGTTTTCAACGAGATGTATTTATGCGACCTAAACAGAACATCGCACGAGCTCGCGTTTTGTATCGTGCTAGCTGGGACATTATATAACCGATATTGGAAATCCGCTTTGGCCCGAAGTTGTTTTAAATTATATTATAGGAAAGTTGAGGGAGATATTGAAGGAAAAAAAATATAGCCACCTAGTACTTAGTACGTAGTAGGTTTTCTAAAAGTGATATGTCACGATAAAGGTGTCTTAACGAAATTATTTTACATTTTAGCAACATGGCAAGCTATAAGCACAGCCCGACAAAATAATATCTCGTAATTGCCAGAGATAATATCTTTAGTAGGTATCGTCATCTATTATCATTCAGTTCAATGTTGCTAAATGTTTATTTGAAGTTGTCTGTATCCGTTTAAAACAATTATTATTACGCCGGGAAAAGAGTTTTTTAAAATTAAAATTAATAAAAAAATATTTAAGATCCAGAAGGTATGTGCCAAGAACGACTAGTGGGTTTGGCTATATTGTCAATAGAGAAGGATGTTGGAAAAGAGCTTCCCCTAAAGCAGGGAAAAATAATGTGTGATTTTTTCTTAAACGTTAATTTCTATATTAATTGAAGGGAGAAGCTGAACCACCCAAGTGAATTTTTAAGTCAAAATTTTCTACTATCCGGTAACACGCTTAAAAAAATTTTACCTAAAAATGCACTTGGGAGGTTTCAGCTCTAATTCCTTCAATTGGTTTTTCGTTTGATGTTTTATTGGTTTATTGCCGCTAAGCGCTATGATAATTTTCAAGAGTAAATTTTTAGTTTGTTTCCAGGAAATAGGTACTTAGGGGCGTAGAAGCGGGGGGGGGTGACAATGCCACCCAAATGATAAGGGGTGAGGGGGGTTACCTGATATAAAATGTACTCTCCAAATTCTTTGAAAATATCTACCAATAGGACAAGTCGTGTACCGTTTATGTTATTCTTAATTACGATGAAATGCTAAAAGACGCGCCGCATATAGGACCAATATTTTGTGCTACTGGGGTACAAACCTGAAATCTGAAATTGTGTTGGGCTTTTTTCTATCACAATTTTTTTCTATTTGATTTTACTAATCGTGTTTTCATTATTTATTGTAAAAATCATATTTTTTCTACTGTTTTATAGTTTGTAGTAAAATTTAGGATAAATTGAATATATTTTAAAATAAAATCACTCAAATATTTGATTCAGGAGTTGTGACACGCCAAGGTACTGATGTTTTGAATATTTATTATGTTTTTTTACAAACGTGCTTTTGAAAAAATACATTAAAATTGGGTGGACAAGTTAAAAAAACCTGGATCTTTTGTAATATACTAAAATATTTATAAAAAATATTAAAATACCCACTCTATTGACTGATGACATCAAGTTGTCCAACTTTTGTAGAATCACCCATATATATATATATGTTTTTTTCTGAAAAATTAAAACAGCCTATTTTAGGCTCATAAATCAAAATTTCGCCATTTTAGGCTTTTAGGAAAAAACAAAGGGGTGTCAAACGCTTTATTTTTTTAAGTTTAGGATTAATTTCAAGGTCACAAACAAATGCCAAAAATAGAATCAAAAAGGCATTTTGCCTAAAATCCGGTCCTTGCTTATGAGTGTTATAATACGTATTATAATATAAAAATTGTTATACCTACGCTTAAAAAAACAAATTATATTTAAATTTTTTTATTAACAAATTTATACACAAAACACCCAATTTTAATTGGTGTTAAAACAACGTTATAAACATAATCTTAAAAAAATAATACATAAAAATAATAACCAAACACATGGAAAATAGATGTATATACTTTCTAGTATTATAACTTTTAATATTATAATCGAATTCGAAATTTTCTTTTAAAAGATATCTTCTTATACCTTTGGAGCAAACCATAAAGTAATCTGGCCAATATATGTTTGTTACATCAAAGTTAAACATCCGCTTGTCGGCTTCTGATAGAGATGAATACAATTTCCTGGTGTTTTTGGTATGGAATTTCCATTCTTTTAATGTGAAAAATGTCAAGGCACTTCTTAGTTTTTCGTATCTCATGTAAATTTTTGTCAAGCTAAAAATCGTATGTATTAAGTTTTAAAAATGGTATTTTGGTCGCAAGTTTTAATTAGGCACGAGCGAGTGTTTAATTAAAACGAGTGTCTAAAAAAGTTTATAAACGAGTTGCACACCATTCTTTATCTACGACAAAAACGAGAAAGAATTTATTTGTTAAACATTTGTAATCTGACAACTGTCAAACAGATTTAACCTCACTTTTCCCCAATTTATAATAAAGTTAACTTTAGCCCGTGACTAAAACGCCATAAAGTCACAGCTTGGCAATGTGTATTAAAAATGTGGGAGTAGAATATAGTATATTATGTATCAAGTTTGATAAACGCCATTTTATAGAAAAGTTTATAAACGAGGTGCATAATATACTTTTTCTAAGACAAATACTTATTATTATACTAAAATGATTTTAATCAAAAATTTATATAGAGCGCCATCTATGAAACAATGGGGGAATCTGTGAGTCACCGTCAAATGTCACATATTTATATTTTATAAAACACAGATTATAAAGGTTATAAATCAAAATGTATTTCTTAAAAATTGACAGTTTTTCACAGTGAAAGTAAAGAAAATGTTTTATGAGGACTTTACAGTGGAGTCCGTACCCGAATTTAAGTTATAAAAGGTCAGTACAATGTTCATATAAACTTTTCAAATATTGGCATTGAGAAACTATTTATTACTTTTGTATTTTTGTATTAAGATAATAAAATAATTTTCACATTTAGTATTATTTTACAAGAAAGGCACTTTATTTTAACGATTGTATGACATTTGACAACTGTCAACTAACTTAAAACTAACTTCAGCCCGTGACTTAAAACCTGTTGCTAACTTCAGCTCGTGTATTTAAAAGGTCACTTAGTGTCATTGAAACATGTACGATAAAGGGCGTTTTAAAGGTGGGAGTAGAAAAAATATATTATTATAGCTACTTACAAAGGTTTTTTTCCTATGCATTTTAACAAAAAGTCTATAATATGATAAGGTACTGTGTGTAGAAAAAATGAATAGATGGCAAATAATGTCGTATTTGTTGTATCCAGTAGGAATGGGTACCATATTCTGCTATTTATGCCTACTTTGGTCTGAGCGTAGTTAAAATATTCTTGGACTTTACCTAAAAAACAAAAACAAATATTTTTTTATAAAAAAAAAATTTACGACATACCTACCTAACTTTATTGGATTATCACAACCGCTGACGCAATTATAAATCTCTAACTCGTTGTGATTTTTTGGACTTTTGCTAAAACAAAAACACATCAATGGGTTACCATAACAACCCGCCTATAGGCGCGCCTAACCTTCTCTTGTACGTGTCCCAGCCCACCGCGATCGTTTGGTTTATGACGTAGTCCGCCGGTATTATGTCCAAAGTGACTTTTTTGTCCCACAAAATTGTTCTTATGAAACCTAGAGTTTCTGCTACGGCTAGGCCTGTTACGCCCATGTAATTATCGACAAAACCCTCTACTGGTTCCATTTTAGTCGCCATTACTAAAAAAATAAATAGTATCGTCTTCTGAGACTGAAGAATCTTTTCTAATCTATAGATACATATATATACATTTTAAGTTCTCTCTTACAACGAAATAGTCAAAATTCTACTATTTTAATTGAATTAATACCAGCACTGTTTACTTATAAAATAGGTAGTCGTTTTCACTTTTAAATAGTTATTTTCTACTACTTAAATAGTTAAAGTTTGACTAATTTAAGCTGTCACCATCTTTGACTATTTCTGAGAGTTAAAAGTAACTAATTTCTTTAATCGTTTGCTGCCAACAACAAAGTTTTGTTTGAGTTAAATGCTTACCTATAGGCTCCATGAGTCAATCCATATGAATACGCCGAAACTCGTTGCTCGACCATCTTGGATTTTGCCATAATTTTAAAAATATAAATAAGGGTGGACTTTGTCCTTTGGGACCCTAATGAATATTTCTATAAAATTTGAGCAAAATGGTCGATCAAAGAGTTTCGGCGTTTTCATATGGATTGACTCCCATCAAAACAAACAAAGATGCAAACAGTTTAGCTTAAAACAGAAGCACAAAAATATATTCGACTTTAAAGTATTATTAACAAAATTTATTGACAAATAAAATTGATTTTTATAAAAGTGACTGATGACACATTGGTTATGACATCAGCTTGACAAGCGACAGACCAGAGTTCAAACCCTGGCTGGGTCAGAACTTTTTTAAATTTAAATATACTAATTTGACTAATTATTAGTGACTGCTTTTTCGCTATGTTAGTTATATGTTTCGCTTAGTTATTTTTGACTAATTCTTTTTAAGAGAGTACAAAGATGCTCAAAACAACAACACAAAAGATATATTAACCTTTAAAATATTATTAAAAATATTTATAGACAGATATAACTGATTTTTATAGAAGGAGCAATGTAGCCTTGGTTAGATATCCGCTTGACAAGCGACAGACCTGAGTTCAAACCCCGGATGGATCAAAACTTTTTTAATAGATTTAAATTTTTTAAATTTAAATCTACTAAATAATGTAGAATTTGACTAATTATTAGTGACTGCTCTTTTGCTAAGACAATTAGTCAAGATTTATAACACTGTATGGAGGTGAAAATATCACAGCTAAACGCTCGGACAAGTAAACTTAATTTTTGGTCGTATATTACAAATCCGTGCTTGGTTTAGCTGTATCAGGTAAAAATTCAAAGATATTTAATTTTTAAGTTTTGGAGCATCCCATAAGAAAACACCCTGTATAAATTTAAAAAAAAATTGGGCTGGACCCCCACATCAGTTTCAAATTAAAAAGAAAGTTAAATTTAAGGTTAATTGATCAAAAGGAATCAGTGCCGGTTTAACAGGGGTTTTTTGGGGACTATAGCACCGGGCGGTAAATATTTTTGGGGCGGTACCGCGTACCGCCCATAATTTAAAAAAAAATACTTAATCGTTAGAATTTAGAAAAAAAAAATTGCGTCGGCAGATACAACGGATACAAATGAGAAAAATGTTGTTAGAGTTGAAGCAGCTTCTCCATCAGAAAAACTTGATTTATTGCATGGAAACGGAATAATTTTAACTTTTTGGATAGACATTTTGCAAATGGTTAATGAAACCAATAAAGCAGTCCAAAAACAAAACTTTGATTTTTTACGTGATCATTTTGATCATTACGAGGAAATAAACAGGAAACGAAAATTATGCTCTGAAGCGGATAATCAAAAGAAAATTACAATTTGAAGAAAATAATTCAGAGGCAAATTTAAGCAAAAAAGAAACAATGCGAACAATATGTTTTATTTTAATATATTAAAATAAAACATATTATCCATTATAATGGACAATCTATAATCCGAAATCATTTGTCGATATGATAGCTAGAAATCTGGCACAAACAAATTTGAATTTTTGTTTAATCTAAAAGCATAAATCTTCGTGGAGGATTTGGATGAGTTTTTTCCTCAAAAATGTGTCCAACTCAAGAAACTGGTAACTTCCCTTTCGGAAATAAAAATAGAAACTTCATTGGAATTAGTATAAGTTTTATACGAAAATAAATTAATATCTTCATTTCCGAATATTAATATTTGTCTGCGAATTTTTTTTAAAATGGTTTCAAATGCAAGTGGTGAACGATCTTTCTCTACTCCAAAAAGGGTAAAGAACTACCTAAGAAATACAATTCCACAAGAAAGATTTAACTCCTTAGCAATTTTGTCCGTTTATCAAGACCTGCTAGGTGAAATAAATGTAGTGTTATAAAATAATTTGCTACTATAAAGACTTGAAAACATCCTTTTAATTATTAGTATTAGAATTTCTCAATATTTATTTAAACCACAGACCTTGTTTGTAGGTCTGTGATTTAAACCAAAGAATAATGTTTTATTTATTTATAACTTTTGATTAGTTTTTATTAGTTTAATGAAACAAAATATTAAACTTTTATTTTTAAATTAGTTTTTCTTAGTATTTAGTATTGTTTATATAAACCAAAGAATGTTTTAATTTTTAGTTAGTGCTTTTGAATAGTTTTTATAATTTGTTTATAAAGGCTCATTTTATATTTTATAGGATACTAAGTTTACTGTTAGATACCAGCCTAACCAACCTAATCTTCCACTTGACGTGAGAAAGTAAAACTTAAAAATTTAAAAATGTTTTTAAAAAAGTAATATTTTAAAGCATTGGGCGTTGTGTTTGTGCCAGAACCGGGCGGCGAACTATCTTAAACCGGCACTGAAAGGAATACGTGTGCCTGATGGTTTTTTTAGTTAATTTAGGAAATTCAAAATTTTTTGAGGTTAGGTTTGTGGGTATTAGGACAAGAAAATTAAAACTTATTTTAAATTCGCCGACGTTTCGAGGGCATTTACTGCTCTCTTCCTCAGGGCTAAAATACAACAATGACACAATTACTTTTATAACTAAATATTTCTAAAAACAAATTTCGTAAAAACTTTGAAGAACACTGGACTCACCTAATTCAAAAAATGTATTGACAGCTCAGTCATATCGTCAAACATATATACCGCAAAACGGCATGTACTCCAATAAAATAATCCAATACAATTAGAAACTTTCTGATAGAATGACATTACAATAACAAATGATAACGGTACATTTGAACTACTTAATTGGAAATTTTATGAAGATATGCCTACGCTGCAAAACACTACTACTAATACTATATAAATTTACCTTCAAACAGTGGCCAAAACGGGTACGCTTCGTGACACCCAAACACGAGAGATCTAAACTCGATGGGTCTAAAATTTAAAAGCGCGGTGGGTCTAAAATGTGTGGCAACGTTGTTTTTGAAACGTCAAAGGCGTAAGGCTTCGTTCACATTTTTCATAAAAAATCGTATTTTCTTAAATGAGATTCACCTACTTTCGTTCAAACAAGATTTCGGTCAAAGTAAAGTAGGTACTTCTGAAACAGACATGCAAAATTAAAAATTGTGGTGGAAAAGGTCATTCAGGGATTGTTTTGAATGAAAGGGTGGATTCCATTGCCAAAGCAGCATCAAACAAAAATACAGATAAATATAAAATCCCCTTTTTTAGAATATCGGAAAATACAAATATACAATAATAATTATTGGAATAAATTGCAAGATATACACATACCTATTGTGAGTTACATTTAAGTGTATCTTGGTGTTATCCAGGACTCATGGAGAGTTATTTTTGTAAGGAGTAGGTATGCTTTAGTTTTTTGCTTTGCCATGTATAGATTGGATTATATATTATGAAAGGAGTTATAACAAGTTTTATGACAATTTTACCAAGGAAATTGTTTAGAAGGTAGGTAAAGATTGATATAAATGTTAATGTTTAATGTACCTATATATACCTATAGGTATGTGTGTATAACTGGTGACATGAAAAAGTTTTACTTTAACAGTGACATGGAGTCTCTCAGACTCGCTGGATTATTATAATATTCTGACTAGAAAAACGAGGAGCCTCTAGGCAAAAATCCAAAAAATTACCTCCTCCACCAACTTAGATATCCTCTTAGCTTGTTGAAGAAAAGTGCAGTAATTTGGAAGGTGGTATAATATTATTTATAATGTATTTAATTAATGTTGTTCTGTTTATTACTTTTATGTCAATACTAATTAAATTTCACTGTTACAGATTTCCAAGCAGGCAGTAATTTTTCTAAAAAGAGCCCTATTCCATCAACTTCGAAAAGCACCCTAGAATTAATAAAGAACAATGTAAACAGTATAGGTAAGTTTTCTGAGCTGTTCTTAAAACTGTTAGTGTACCTAATGATTGCATTTTAGGTGAAACATTCAAAACAGGTACTAGTTGTTGTTGCAATCCACAACTGTTATATAATATATATTATATACAGACACTGTTGTTAGAAATTAATTCCAAAGTGGGAAAATGTGGAGCAGAATATCGTAAGGAAGTTTTTGAAAACTTCCTTTCAGATTCTGAAAATTATTCAGCATTGGTAATTTCTTTTTTATCCATTATCCTAGAATTTTCATAAAGTTACATTAGTGAGTATAATTTCTTATTCTAATTTATAGGTTCAGTTTTTTTCACAACTTGGAATCTATGAATTTATAAGACGTTGTCTCGCACCCATAATTACAGATAGTCTAGCTGAACAGTTCTCCTTCTTAGGGAAAAAAGGAAAAACTATGTTTGGAAGCTTATCATTAGGCAAAGCGATAATCGGTAAATAAAAATAGACTTTTAAACCCAACCCCTTTTGATTTTGCAGATTTTTTTTATATTTTTTTACCCCACTTAAAATAAAAGAATATTTCCAATTTTTTTTATCAAACTATAGAAGCATCGAACCCGCAGCTGAGTGGGTCGTGTTTCTATGTTGGTAGTTACCTGGAAACTTTTTCTTAACAATATAATTTTTATTTCAGAATGTGCACAGAAATATGAGCATTCAATTAATTACAAAGAGGCTGAGCAACGAATTGGAGATTGGTTAAGAAGGGCAAAAGAAAGAAGGTTAAGAGGAGAAATAAAAAAAATTGAATTAAATGTTTAATTTTAGCTATAGGTATATAATATTATTATGTATGTATATGTATGTATGTTTTTTTCATTATACTTTTAGAATTTTATGTAGCTGGGGTATTTGGTTCCTTAAAGGTCTTTGGGGTGCTTATTTGTTTCCTTTTATATTATTTATTTATATTATTTTATATTTACTGAGTATTTACAGTATTTCAGTTTTTTACTTTAAATTAAAGTATTTAAACATTATTACAGTTAAGTATTTGTATTTGTTAAGAAATAACGTGCTGCAAGCTTTAAGTAGTAATGGTATTGGTGCCTGTTTGTCTGCATAAACTGTGTCCTTTCAAAATAAAACTTATTTTGAAAATTTTCGATTTATTTCAAACCTTTCTAAAAGTCATTTAGGAATATAAAATATAACATACTAAAAACGACCTAAGGATGTTCCCAGAATGTATGAGGTTCATCCCAAGTTATCCTAGAAACATCCTGATGGGATGGACATGGAGTCTAAGAGACTCCCCTTCAACTTTAAAACACATGTGTTGGGTTGGGTCATATTTACATACACATTTTGGAAACAACTAATATTGGTAGAGAGTGTTAATACCATCTAGGATTGAAGGTACCTGCAGGTATGGAGGATGAAACAGATTTAGCGCGAACTTTTAAATATGCACTGATTGCAAAGTGCTTAGAAGTCTGGTATAGGTACTCCAGGTCACCAATTAGGGGTTAAAATACTTTCATGCTGTTCTTTAATGACAAATATCTAATTGAGTTGCGTCGAGAAACGGGTTAAACAGGTAGGTAAACAATTATTTCATAGCTATAGCTAGATAAACTATTTAATTTAAAAAAAAAATCCCAGATCGCCAATGAAATAGGATTATTTCTGATTTACATAAGGGAACATTTTTATAATGAATAAACAGGATTGTTGTGGGAAAATTTATATTTCTATTGTAAATTATAATAGTTCCACACTGTGAGCAGATAACATCAATTTTAAATGTTTAATTTCAAAACTTTTTATTTTATTTATTATTTAAATAATAAATAAAATAAAAAGTTTTGAAATTAAACATTTAAAATACCTACTTATAAAAACCATAAACTGTTTCCCATTTCGTTTCCTTTGTGATTTTCCCGAGGATCCGGCCAAATTGTTTACTTGAAATTTGATACAGGCGGCCAATTAATTAATTTTTATTTATTTTGACTAGGGAATAAAATTCATATTGGTCTATACTCCTTCATAAGCATTTTTAAGAGAGCGAGAAGTATGAGGCGCTGTTTGTGTAAAAATTAAAAGTGGAAAATAAACTTCTTTTGCTTTATAAATAATTAATGAAATGCATTTTTTCCCAAATTATTTTTTATCAAACTATTTCTTTACAACATTATTTTTTTATCAAATTATTTTTTTATCAAATTATTTTTTTATGAAATTATTATACAGGGTGTTCCAAAGGTATCTTGTATTTATGCCTAAATGACAGCTGTCACAATGACAGGTGCAAAAATAATAGCCGTCAAAATGACAGGTGCCTAATTGACACCTATTAAAATGACGTGATAAAATGACGCTCAAAATGACAGATCCCATATATGAGTCATATGACACGTGCTAAAATAACGGCTGTCAAAATGACAGGTGCTAAAAACAGCTTTGATAAGAAAATAATTTCATAAAAAAAATAGTTGATAAAAAAATAATTAGATAAAAAAATAAGTCGATAAAAAAATAATTTGATAAAAAAATAATTTGGTAAATAATGCATATAATTAATTATTTATAAAGCAAATTAAGTTTATTTTGCACTTCTAATTTTGACACAAACGGCGCCTCATAGGTTTCGGTTTCGATATCGTCATTCTGTGGCTTGGTCGAAAAAGGGCCTATATTAAACAAAATTAAGTTGTGATGTAATCAAGTACCTATTTAAGTGAAAAATTAAAATGCTTATTATTTAAATGTTTCTTTTTCGAATTTGATAAAATTTTGTTTGGATCTACCAAATGGCATAATTATTCACAGGAGTGTTAGAGATGTAGGTACTTTAATTAAACACAGTAATTTACTAATTATTATTCACAAGGAACATGACTAAAAACTAACTTTCATACAATCAGTTCTCACGAAAACCCAGATAGCACAAAGAAGTACTAAAAACGTCCTGAGTATATCTTGTATCAGACATTAGTAAGTTCCGAGTACGTCCGAATCAGGTCCTGAACCTTCCCCAGGACGTTCCAGGGACATCCGATGTTACCAAATCGTCGGTCCCCAGAACGTCCTAAGTAAGACATCCTCTGGCCATCCTGAAATGCTTTATTGGGGGCTAATGGACAAGCTTTACAGAATTGAAGAGTGGTATTCCCAAAGGCCCAGACAGCAATATGACGCCTTAATTAAGTCTTATTTTATTAATTTGTTAAATGGATTTTATTAAAATCATTTTAATAATTTGCTCGTATTCGCTTATTTTAGGAATTGCGATTACTTTGTCTCACTTTTGTTTAAATTTAAGCGTGCTCTTCACCGGCACCGATAGACGGCCTGTTTCCCTCTTTTGGAGCTCGTCAGTATCGGGTAGCCGTTTACCTAGGTCTAAGACCGTTTGGTATGAAGCACGCTCTAAATTTTACTTCGCCGCTTCTTATATCAAACACAAACAGTTACAGCGGTGAGAAGAAAGAATCGCATTAAAATGTCATAAATGTGACGTTTCCATTTTGACGTCTTAAAGAGTTAATAATACGTCCTTGGGACGTACCCAGTATATCCGCTATAATTTTCCCAAATAAGTAAGAAACTGGACGTACCCAAAACTTCCGATATAGGTCTAGGACGTTCGGACCTATGTGGGACCCGAAATGGACGTCCTGGGTACCTCTTGTGCTATCTGGGAAGATGCATCAGAACCCTTATATTAGTGTGTAGGCCTCTTATAAAGGAATATTATATACAAAGGCAATTTATGAGACGTTTGACATGGTTCTTACGACTCGCACCAAGGGTGCTGGTGTTAATTAATTAACACCAGCACCCTTGGTGTATTTAAATCTGGTTAATAACGAAAACCTAATTATCTAAAGAGATATTTATTGTATAAGATTCTTATATTATAAGAAAACTTTTGGCCACTGCAGTATTTTACAAAATAGGTCCTACCCAGACATTGAAGGTTCGAAAATATTCCAGGATTATTCCCTATCGCCTAGGAATAATCCGCTTCATTCTAGGAATATTCATTGTGAATATTCCTAGAATGATCCTCTAAAACTTCCAAGCATCATCTAAGAACATTCCCAGTGAATATTCATTAGTTTAGTTGCAATACCTCTCACCGTTGCTTACGCACGCTTGATAACTATATATACCGATAGGTTAATAATATCAGTTGGAGATGTGCTTCTGTGATGGCACAGCCAAACAATGATTAGAGTGGGACTGATCTACTCAGTAACTCAATAATGGCTATACTTAAGTTAAGTTCCTGGGTATAAGAGGCAATAAGGGCTGGGAATAATCCTTAAATTATATCAAGGAATATTCCCCTAACAATCCTTGAGACTACTGCAGGCAGATATATGGAATATTCTTTTTATGATGCCTGGGTTAACCAAAAAGCGGACATTTGATTATGCCAGGAATATTCCTGGGAATATTCTGGGACGCTTGGAATATTCCTGGGAATATTCCTGACATGTGCAGGGAATGTGATTTTGCGGTCTGGGTAAGTAGGATTTAGGCCCCAAAAAGTGTTATTTAAATCCTAATTAGGACGTCCTAGGTACCTAGTATAATTTTGTATGGCTACTTATTTAAATTAATCATTCAACGATTGACAGAAAATATTAATTTATTAAAATCTAAAAAATATTTTAAATTGTTTGTCCTTGAAAAATATGTAAAAATGCGAAAAAAGTATACTCTCTCGATTATTCATCTGTTTCGTTTTGATCATTAATTGATTTTAAATTCATATAAAAAAATTGATTTTTGGGATGAATGTGACGCAACAGAGTGTTGATGGGTAGGTATTATCCAATTTCCAGTTGTGTAATTTTTCTAATTTCGTCAATGCTTCACCACATACTTCCACAGTGTGGAAGTATGTGTGCTTCACCTGATGGTTGTCTTTTTCGATATATCCTACACTTTAAATTCTTCATCTCCCTGCCGAAAATGCCCCTTTAAGAACAATAGAAACCAATGGGAATTGATGTTGTAATGTATAAATTATATTGGGTCTTATAGGTTTGAATCTGGTGAATTGGTATCAATTGGAAAACATAATTGTCTTGAATTGGTTTGATTGGGTATTTCCCATTTAGCCCTAAAACCATTTGGCGACATATAGAACCCAATAAAAACCAGTACCAATACACATATTCAGTCCAGTACAAACCATTTCATTCTCTTATTGGTTTCTATAGAAACCATATATGGGTCATTTTCGGCAAGGCTTCCAGGAAGCCTTGCTTATAAAAAAAATCGTCCTCGTTCAACAGGATATGTGGAGCGATCAAGTTCTGGAAACCCAATTTTTTTAAATATTAAAAAAAATGTGTTTTCCAGAAATTGAACTGTCTACATATCCGTGCAGGTGCACGAGGACGTTTGCGACACCCTATATATTAATTTTATAATATGTTATAAAATATTACCCACACGGAGAAAAAAGTTTAAACTAAACTAAACTAAATAATTATTGCTCCCAAATAAAAAAAATATTTATATATTTATTAATTATCTCGACCAGTTTTGACTTTCGGCATCCTCTGGAAGTACTGAAAACATACAATATTAGTTAGGTATCCACATATTTAAAATACATATTAAATGCTTACTCGTCAAATTATTTTTAAAAAGGTCATCTAATAGGTATATTAATTATATTATTTCTAAATTTAGAATGTTTCAAAAGGACGGGTTGACGACGCTGACATGTATTAGTGTTGCCCTGAAGAACCATTTCATGGCCATGTCACAAACCAATCCTAAACTGACCAACTGTTACTGCTTTCATCTCTGAATCACAAAACTAGTTTTGTGCTCTGAATATATTTTTAAACTTAAACTGTCAAAATCACTCCTTAGAAGTCAACCATAGAATACATCACTTGCATACATATATCTATGATCATTTGTTATTGTTATTGTTATTGGTATATAAATAACAATATCAAATTGATATTATCAATGTACCTTTATGATGGCACCAGTAACTTTGTAAATTTTGTTGGTTATGGGTATATCAGAGCCTCTGATTCAGAGGGGAGCAACTCGTGAGGTGACCTCACTGAGGTCTAAACCGACCGAAAATTTACATTTCATTTAAGAAAAATGTGAACCAAACCTTATTTGAAGTGCGACGTTGCCACACATTTTAGACCCACCGCGCTTTTAAATTTTAGACCCATCGAGTTTAGATCTCTCGTGTTTGGGTGTCACGAGCTGCTCCCGCCAAAACATATACATAATAAATTATAAATACAATAAAATCTTTCTACAAACATTAAAACTAACAAATAAATACGAATAAAGTACAAATCCAACTTAAACCCTATTTTTATACTTTTCTATCAAAGCATTATAGCTTCCACTTAAATTCTGAGTGTCAGTTCTTAAATTAACAGTATTATTTAGCTTTATATACACCATCTCACCAATATTTCTTTTGTACCGATTAACTTCTTTGTCACATATAATTATGTTGTTAAAATCAAAATTGTGATCTTCCGTAAAATGGTGTATCGCCAAGGCCGTTTTTTCTATCTTTGTTGAATTTTTTGCCGAACAATCATTTTTATGTTGACTATACCGCTTTTTGGCGTATTGGCTCGTCTGGCCAACATAAAACTTCTCGCAGTGAAGACATTTAATTTTGTATATAATATTTGATTGAAGCTCCTTGGGTACCTTATCCTTTAATTTACTAAACAAAGATCCAGTTCCCAAAATGTTATAAGAAGCAGTAACTATATTCTCTTTTCCTAACAGTGGTTTGTTAAATTTCCATTTGTGCCAGGTTTGACAAACCAGATTAAAAATATTTTAGGAAAAGAGAATATAGTTACTGCTTCTTATAACATTTTGGGAACTGGATCTTTGTTTAGTAAATTAAAGGATAAGGTACCCAAGGAGCTTCAATCAAATATTATATACAAAATTAAATGTCTTCACTGCGAGAAGTTTTATGTTGGCCAGACGAGCCAATACGCCAAAAAGCGGTATAGTCAACATAAAAATGATTGTTCGGCAAAAAATTCAACAAAGATAGAAAAAACGGCCTTGGCGATACACCATTTTACGGAAGATCACAATTTTGATTTTAACAACATAATTATATGTGACAAAGAAGTTAATCGGTACAAAAGAAATATTGGTGAGATGGTGTATATAAAGCTAAATAATACTGTTAATTTAAGAACTGACACTCAGAATTTAAGTGGAAGCTATAATGCTTTGATAGAAAAGTATAAAAATAGGGTTTAAGTTGGATTTGTACTTTATTCGTATTTATTTGTTAGTTTTAATGTTTGTAGAAAGATTTTATTGTATTTATAATTTATTATGTATATGTTTTGGCCACTGTTTGAAGGTAAATTTATATAGTATTAGTAGTAGTGTTTTGCAGCGTAGGCATATCTTCATAAAATTTCCAATTAAGTAGTTCAAATGTACCGTTATCATTTGTTATTGTAATGTCATTCTATCAGAAAGTTTCTAATTGTATTGGATTATTTTATTGGAGTACATGCCGTTTTGCGGTATATATGTTTGACGATATGACTGAGCTGTCAATACATTTTTTGAATTAGGTGAGTCCAGTGTTCTTCAAAGTTTTTACGAAATTTGTTTTTAGAAATATTTAGTTATAAAAGTAATTGTGTCATTGTTGTATTTTAGCCCTGAGGAAGAGAGCAGTAAATGCCCTCGAAACGTCGGCGAATTTAAAATAAGTTTTAATTTTCTTGTCCTAATACCCACAAACCTAACCTCAAAAAATTTGTTAAAAGGACAAAACTACTATGAGAAATTCAAAATGTTTTTGCTGAATTTTTTTTATTGAGTATAATGGAGAATATTATTTTAAACGAAAAAAGCATAGAAATGTTTCCACAAGAGGTGAAATATATTATTTTGCAAGTTATAATTATATTATATTATATTATATTATATTATATTATATTATATTATATTATATTATATTATATTATATTATATTATATTATATTATATTATATTATATTATATTATATTATAATACGAATACGAAATAAAAAGCATAGGAATATTGACACAAGAGGTGAATAGTATATTCTGTAACAAGTTTGAAATACGGCATATTTCGCTCGAGTGAAAAGTTGGTCACACGAGCCGAAGGCAAGTTTGACGGTTTCACGAGAGCGGAATATGCAATTCCAAATGTGTTTTAGACTTTACTTTTTCTTAGTTTTCAAAAAATACCATAGAAAAATAATTCTGTAAAACTTTAAGGAATATATGTAATTCCACATTAAAAAGTGATGTTAAAACCGTACGACTTGGTTAGCTTGGTTGGCTGGTATCATGGTTAAAACGGTCATATTCTGTAATAGGTGTAGAAAAAATAATATTATCTGTACGAAGTGGTCATCCTTAGTGCCACTAAGTTAGTGGTAATGTTTCTTATATAAATCTTACCTATTGAAGGTCTTATTATACATATTGGTAACCCCCCTGAATTTTCATGAACCACATATTCAGATAAGTTTTTCGTAAGACAGTATGTATTAGCAAAATTTCCTAAAAGTCTAAAGAAAAAATATATAACGCAAAAAATTAACCACACTTTCTTACTTATCTTTGATGATTTCCAACATATCCTCGTCTAAAACGTCGATCAATTTATATAAATATTCAGGTTTAAACCTTGGTTCGTATATTTTTTCGTCGATTTCTTTTTTATCTGAGTTGGAGTACGCCGTTGAGACATGAACATAGGTCTAAAAAAAGTCAAATAATTTTTTTATTTGTAATGATGAGAATCTAATCCAAATATTATCTAAAAAAATATTTAAATTAAATATTTGTATAGAGCGACATCTATACGAATATAAAGTAAGCATCCCAATAAACATTTTTGATACTTGAAAATATTTTTTCTACTTCCACCTTTAAAACGCCCTTTATCGTACATATGTTTTCATGACACTAAGTGACCTTTTAAATACACATTGACAAGTTGTGGCTTTATGGCGCTTTAGTCACGGGCTGAAGTTAGCAACAGGTTTTTAGTTACGGGCTGAAGTTAGTTTTAAGTTAGTTGACAGTTGTCAAATCTCATACAATCGTTAAAATAAATTGCCTTTCTTGTAAAATAATACTAAATGTGAAAATTATTTTATTATCTCAATACAAAAATACAAAAGCATTAAATAGTTTCTCAACGCCAATATTTGAAAAGTTTATATGAACATTGTACTGACCTTTTAATTTCGCCGGCAGTACTAACTATAATTTAAATTCGGGCACGGACTCCACTCTAAAGTGTTCATAAAGCATTTTCTATACTTTCACTGTGAAAAACTGTCAATTTTCAAGAAATACATTTCGATTTATAACCTTTATAATCCGTGTTTATAAAATATAAAAATGTGACATTTGACGGTGACACACAGATTCCCCTATTGTTTCATAGATGGCGCTCTATACAATTTTTTTATTTAAATCATTTTAAGATAATAATAAGTATAAGAAAAAGTATAGTATGCACCTCGTTTATAAACTTTTCTATACAATTATTAAATTAAATTCGTGTATTAAATGGCGTTAATCAAACTTGATACATAATAGGTATACTATTATCCTTTGATTTTTTTTATTACTATAATTGCCAAATATTATCACAACCCAGATAGCACCATTCGTCCAATGGACGTCCGTTTAAGATCCATTTTAAGTACATTGGTCCACGGACTAAAAATGGATGTACTATGTACGTCCATATATTTAGATCCTTTGTACGATTTTAAGGGACGTCCATATAGTGTCCATTTTACGTCCATAATTATTATTACAGAAATGCAAGTTAAAACGTATTGTTAGCTGCATAACAACAGTTATGATCAATCTCACTGACATTCAAGCAAGCGCGTGCTATAAAGGACTTAAGCTATCAATGAAATGTAGTATACTACAATATATTGCAAATGTAATGTTCCTGAGTCGAATACAAGGATTTCCTGCAATGTTCAGCATTGAATGTTGTAACTTTTAACAACTTTTAGAATAATATTTATATTTATATTCCTAGTGGAATTGTTACTGAGGACAAAAGGCATTTCAGTCATGTTGTAGAAAATTTTCTGCAACATCGCAATGATAATACAGTCGCAAAAAACAGTTAAAGTAAGCAAAAAAGCAGGTCCTGGATGCTGGAGGAATGGTTCAAACACCTTATAGACGTCCATCGGTGGACGACTTATGGATGTCCAAAGTTGTGACATCTGGACTCTAAACGGATGTCCATGGGACATCCTATGTACATACAGACGTCCACGAGCATACGTCCATTGGACGTCCATAGTATACCTTTGTGCCATCTGGGAAAGTATTAAAATGTTAAAGGTACAAAAAGTGATAGTTCTATTTATTGGAATTCCTGTTAGAATTTCAGAACTTCAGCCCGTGACTAAAAACCTGTTGCTAACTTCAGTCCGTGACTAAAAACCTGTTGCTAACTTTAGCCCGTGACTAAAGTGTCATAAAGCCACAACTTGTCAATGTGTATTTAAAAGGTCACTTAGTGTTATGGAAACATATGTACTGTAGCGAGTACCGCTCTGGATATCGGAGTGATGACTCATCGCCGGTTAGTCATCGCCGGTGAGTCATCGCCGGTGACTCAGCGCTCGAATAATCGAGAGTGTGGAGCTCGCTGGAATGTTCCAGAAGACCTTGGCGCTGAATATATAAGAAACGGAGCAGCACACGGCAGTCAGTTAAGATTTGGTACTCGCGGCGAAATAAATAAATATAAGTGCAAATAAATAGACTCTTGAACAATAGTGATATATAAATAATTAGTAGTTAAGTGTTTAGTTGGTTTTATAGTGTTTTAAGTGTAGTTAAGTTATTAAATAAATAGTTTAGTTCGTTAATTAACCAGTGCGTGTTTTAATTCACACTACGAACAGTTAAAAACGTTACAATTGGTGTCAGGAGTGCGGTTAGTGTGAAAGTTCGCGAAAATGGTTTCGTTAATGGACTTAAAAGTGGCGGACCTTAAGCGGGAGCTGGAAGAAAGGGAATGTGATACAAATGGAAAAAAGAATGTGTTGCAGCAGCGGCTTCGAGAAGCGTTGGAGCAGGAAGGTGAAAATCCAGATACGTATTTATTTGAAGGCCCTTGTGACATGCATTTAATGTTGCAAAATTTAAAAGATCTAAAAGTCGATTTACAAGAGAAAATGTTGGAAAATTCTAGCGATGTACAACAGAGAATTTTGGAGAATTCTAACGAGTTGCAACAGAAAATGCTAGAAAATTCTAAAGAACTGAAAGATTTAAAGGATGATTTGCAACAGAAAATGGTAGAAAATTCTAGCGAATTAAAAGTCGATTTGCAACAGAAAATGGTGGAAAATTCCAACAATTTAAAGGATGATTTACAACAGAAAATACTGGAAAATTCTAAAAATTTAAAAGAATATTTGGAACAGAAGATTCTAGATAATGTCCAAGAATTGGAAGAGAAAATGGGGCAGAAATTTGACGACGTAAGGATGGAATTGAATGACGTAAGGATGGAATTGGATGATAAATTGGAAGTCAAAATTAAAGAAATAAATAGTAAACTGACAGCTGTAAATCTACCCATGATGCTGGCGGAACCAGGGACAATGCCGGAGGGGAGCCGAGTTCGGATGAAACCACCTCAGTTCGATGGAAAAACTTCTTGGACCAACTACATCCGTCAGTTTGAGGCAGCAGCAAAAGCAAATGGCTGGCTACCAGAAGAGAAGGCTACAGCATTGACTCTGGCTTTACGCGGAGATGCAACGGACATCTTGCAGACGCTTTCTCCCAACGAACAAGAAGATTACGAAGCGTTGGTGAAACATCTGGAACTTCGATATGGCCAGACACATCTGGAACATGTGTACCATTCCCAACTGAAGAATCGCTGCCAGAAATCAAACGAGACTTTACAAGAGTTCGAGGCTGATATTGCACGCTTGGTTCGGCTAGCATATCCAGCTACTCCAACGACCGTTATGGAACGATTAGCGGTTCAAGCCTTTTTGGATGGACTTCGGGACAACGAAACAAGACAGGCTCTGACATTGGCTCGTCCGAGCCAACTGGTTGATGCATTGGCTCGAGCTTTGGAATTCGAGGCGGCAAAGCAGAGCTGCAGGAGCCAGCCTAGAATAAGGAGAGTCGAGGAAGAGAAAGAGGAGGAACCCAGTATAATTGAAGCAATCAGGCGAGTTTTTAAAGAAAATCTACCAGAGAAGAAGGAAATCCGATGTTGGAGATGTGGGAAGCTAGGACATATACGAAGTCGTTGCAGAGAAAGTCAGGCAGTGCCGACTTCGTCTCAGTCGGAAAACTAGATAGGGTCGAGGAAAAGGGGCCACCGTCGACCTGTAACCAGCATGCCCCAGAAGATATCGAACGTGTTGCATCTCTTCTACACCAGTCCAGCAGTGTTTTTGTGGATGGTTTAATTAATGGAAAATTACATGTGCTGCTGCTGGATACAGGTGCGACGAAGACAATTATTCGGCCAGATATTGTCGAAAAGTCCAAGATAAAATCTACCAATCGGCGACTACGTACTGCAACAGGAGATTCTGCTACTGTTCATGGAGAAGTGGACATCACGATGGTCATAGGAAACACGAAATTTAAACATCGAGCATTAGTAGCAGATATTGAAGATGAAGTTATTGTAGGTATGGACATTATGAACTCTATAGGATTTGAACTAAACTTTCAACAAGGAATATTAAGAGTAAATGGAGAAGAAGTCGTGTTGCATCGATCCAAAGAAAAGAATATTCGTGTAATGTTAACAGAAGATGCTTTGATACCGGAACAAAGCGAGATGATATTGAAGGCTTCCTTGGATTGTAAATCAGAAGATGGAAGTATAATGCTTCTGGAGCCGAGAATTGATGACAAAGAGGTCGGTCGAGGAGTCGTAGTAGGGAATACTTTAATACGTGTCGGAAAAGAAGTGCCAGTAAGAGTATTGAATGTTAATGGTTACTCTGTGAACTTGAAAAAAGGAATCGTTTTGGGGAACTGTTCTTCTGTTTCTTCAATTATTAGAAGCATTCGTGAGTCTGGAGTTCCGGCCAAGAAAATTAGCAATGAATTGACGATTCTGCTTTCGACTTCTTCAAAGGACTTAAAGCCAAATGAGAGAATAAAGCTGAGAGAGCTGATACACAACTATCAGGACGTCTTTGATGATGGACAAGAAAAGAAGGGTAGGACAAGAATTGTCCAGCATAAAATTAACACCGGTGATGCACAGCCTATTCGACAGTCGGCAAGAAGGCTGCCACTTGCCAAGCGAGAGGAAGCTGATAAAATTGTGCATGAAATGGAGAAGGAAGGGGTGATCGAACCATCCAACAGCCCATGGTCTTCCCCAGTGGTGTTAGTTAAGAAAAAGGATGGATCAACTAGATTTTGCGTCGATTTTCGTCAGCTGAACAACGTGACGAAGAAGGACAGCTACCCTCTGCCTAGGATAGATGACACCCTGGATACATTGGCTGGATCCCAAATATTTTCGACTTTGGATTTGAAAAGCGGTTACTGGCAGGTTGAAATGGCACCAGAAGATAGAGAAAAGACGGCGTTTACCGTGGGTGCTGGACTGTGGCAGTTTACTGTCATGCCGTTTGGACTATGTAATGCCCCTGCAACTTTTGAAAGGCTCATGGAAATGGTTTTGAAGGGACTATCCTGGAAGACTTGCTTGGTGTACCTTGACGACATTATTGTGGTTGGAAAATCATTTGAGGACCATATGAAGAACCTGAAGGAAGTTTTTCAGCGCTTAAGAAGTTCCGGCCTGAAGCTTAGCCCAAAGAAATGTCACTTGTTCCAGAGGGAAGTGCAGTATCTGGGCCATGTCGTTTCAAGTCAAGGAGTTGCAGTGGATAAACAGAAGGTGAAGACGGTGCGGGAATGGCCAATACCGAAGAATAAACATGACTTAAGAAGCTTTCTTGGATTATGCACCTACTACCGTCGGTACGTACCAGGATTCGCAAAGGTTGCTAAGCCTTTGACACGTTTAACAGAGGGAGAAAGACGATTTCAATGGGACGACGAATGCCAAGAAGCCTTTAAGAACCTGAAAAACGCGTTGACCAGCTCACCAGTCCTGAGTTATCCACTTCCGGATGGTGAATTTATTTTGGACACGGACGCCAGCAATGTGGGCCTGGGAGCTGTTTTGTCGCAGATTCAAGAAGGAAAAGAGAAAGTTATTGGATACTTTCAGTAAAACTCTATCGAAACCAGAGCGAAATTACTGTGTTACTCGACGCGAGCTGTTGGCAGTGGTAAAAGCAGTCGAACACTTTTACAAGTATCTGTATGGAAGAAAATTCTTGCTAAGAACGGATCATGCTGCCCTAAAATGGCTTTTGCAATTCAAGAATCCTGAAGGACAGGTAGCAAGATGGATTGAGAGACTACAGGAGTTCGACTTTGACACAGAACATCGGGCTGGGACCATCCATAGAAATGCTGACGCCTTGTCAAGAAGACCGTGCCCGGAAGACTGTAAACATTGTCTCAGGGCCGAAGAAAAGGATGTGCTTGTTCGCAGGACTACAATTGTGGATGATCATTGGCAATCCGCTGAGGTTCAACAAGACCAGGAAAGGGATCCGGATTTGAAGCTTATCATCGATTGGAAGAAGAACGACCGTAAACCAACGTGGCAGGAAGTCGCCCAATATTCGCCGAATGTGAAATCGTACTGGGCCCAATGGAATTCCATCATCTTGAGTGACGGGCTTCTAAAGCGCGTTCTGGAGATGCCAGAAGGGGGGGAAGACCGGAAGCAGATAATAATCCCCAGAAACAGGATACCAGAAGTGCTGCAGGAAATCCATGATGGAACTACTGGAGGACATCTTGGGGTGACCAGGACGCTCGGAAGACTTAGGGAACGGTTTTATTGGGTCAACAGCCAGCGAGATGTGAAGGAATGGTGCAAGAAGTGCGCCGTTTGCGCGGCAAGCAATGGACCCCAGAAGCGCCCAAAAGCCCCAATGCGACAGTACAATGTGGGCAGCCCATTTGAGAGAATTGCAATCGATGTGGCGGGTCCATTTCCGGAAACAGAATCTGGAAATAAATACATCATCGTTGTAATGGACTACTTCAGCAAGTGGGCGGAAGCGTACGCCTTGCCAAACCAGGAAGCTGCCACAGTGGCCGATGCCCTTATTAAGGAGTGGATTTGTCGTTTTGGTGTGCCAATGGAGATGCATTCAGACCAAGGCAGGAACTTTGAATCTATACTGTTCCAGAATGTCTGTAAAATTCTTAACATTCGGAAGACGAGGACGACTGCATTACATCCGCAGTCTGATGGAATGGTAGAACGAATGAATCGAACGATAAACCGGTACCTGTCCAAGGTAGTCTCTGATCACCAAAGAGACTGGGACCGCTTCCTTCATCTGTTCCTGTTGGCGTACCGTTCTTCTATCCACGATTCAACCGGCCAGACACCCGCTAGCATTGTTATGGGACGTGAACTTCGTCTACCTTGTGACCTGAGGTTTGGCTGCCTACCAGGGGAAGATATTGCTGGAGAAGATTACGTTAACAATTTGCGTAGAAAAATGAGCGACATTCACAGCCGAGTTCGTTTAAACATCCAGAGTGCCAGTGATAGAATGAAAGAGGCATATGACATCAAGGCGGAAAATGGAGGATTTCAACCTGGAGACCTAGTTTGGTTATACAACCCTCAGCGCCGTCGTGGTTATTCACCGAAGCTGCAGACTTCTTGGGAGGGACCATACGAAGTCATGGATCGAATAAATGACATCATCTACAGGATCAGGAAACAACCAAGAGGAAAGCCGAAAGTGATCCATTTCAACCGATTGGCCCCTTACGCTGGAAACAATGATCAAATAGACGATGCTAGAGTAAGGAGAGTTAATCCGCCGGAAGACGACTTGCCTTTTGAAGACTTCATGTATTTATATTCGAGCGGTAAAAAAGCTCGCTACGGTGTCACTAGAGAAGAGCAAAAAGATCTGTTCACGGTTTCGGCCGATTACTCCTTGGCTCACTGTGTTGCAGAAGACCTAAGGATGTCCAAGGGAATAGCGGTTGTCTTTAAAAACAAGTTTGGACGGGTCGACGAGCTACGAAGGCAGAATCCCAAAGTTGGAGAGGTGCTTGAAATTGTGAATAATGAGCAGAAAGGCAACAGAAGTATTTTCTATCTGGTAACGAAGCAGCTCTCCCATCAGAAGCCAAACTACCGTGACGTATGGAATGCCTTAAATAAATTGAGGGATGCCCTTTTATCCAAGGACATCATGAACCTGGCGATACCAAAGATTGCTTGTGGACTTGACGGTTTGGACTGGAGAATAATTAGAAGTATGGTGGAAGTTATATTCAGATTTAGTGGCATACACATTCTTGTCTGTTGCCACAACCCTAAAAGAACAACCGGAAGGAAGACCGTAGACTGTTACTTCTATAGGACGTCACAATGCAAGTTTGGATCTCTATGCAAATATCGCCATGAAGCTGAGGACCATTTTCGGGACGAAAATGTTTTAAGACGGGGGCAATGTAGCGAGTACCGCTCTGGATATCGGAGTGATGACTCATCGCCGGTTAGTCATCGCCGGTGAGTCATCGCCGGTGACTCAGCGCTCGAATAATCGAGAGTGTGGAGCTCGCTGGAATGTTCCAGAAGACCTTGGCGCTGAATATATAAGAAACGGAGCAGCACACGGCAGTCAGTTAAGATTTGGTACTCGCGGCGAAATAAATAAATATAAGTGCAAATAAATAGACTCTTGAACAATAGTGATATATAAATAATTAGTAGTTAAGTGTTTAGTTGGTTTTATAGTGTTTTAAGTGTAGTTAAGTTATTAAATAAATAGTTTAGTTCGTTAATTAACCAGTGCGTGTTTTAATTCACACTACGAACAGTTAAAAACGTTACAGTACGATAAAGGGCGTTTTAAAGGTAGGAGTAGAAACAATATTTTCAAGTATCAATAATTGTTAATAAGTTTAATTAAAATAATAACGAGCAATGTTAATGGTGAAAATTACGTCAAAAATGTTTATTAGGATGGTTACTTTATATTCGTATAGATGTCGCTCTATAATCTATAATTCTAATGGGTGTTTTAAAGGTGGGAGTGGAAAAAACTAATTTGTATGATTACATACCTCTAAATTTGGCATTTTCTTTGCCATCGCCATTAAATCCCTGGTCGCGATGACGTTTATCTTGGTCGCTATCGGCATTATTTCGTCGAAATTCACTGTGGCTGCGCAGTGGAACACGCAATTAACGTCGTTTATGATGGTCTGCGCATCGTCATCGTTTACACCCAAATTGGGTAGCTGTAGATCGCCTGATACGAGCACGATTTTTTTGTGGAATTCCGGTTGGGTTTTTTTCAGCAAGTCAAAAATCTGAAATTTAATTAATGATGTTTCACACTGTATATTTTGTTTTAAAATGACGGATTATGCAGCACGTATCCCTCTACTGTATGTAAGGGTATTTTTTTCATTTAAAGAGCTACTAGTATTCTGGGTTGGTTAAATTGGAGAAACATTACAATATTTACAGGAATAATGAACTTATAACGATTTTTGGTTTTGACAGGTTTTTAGTTTTTTTTTTATTTTAATAGGCTTGTAATATAACCGACCTTGTAGCTCTTTAAATACCCATATGTACAGGGTGTTTTTTATAAATGGGACACCTCTAAAGAAATCTTTATTAGAAGAGATTTCGAAAAAATTTAAAATCCAGCTTATAAGCATGTATACGAGGTGTGTTCAAAAAATAACGGGAATTGTTAAATTTCGCGGGTACATGCCCCCGAAGTATGATAAAAACTTTAGCTGTTTATATTGTTTACTTTGTCTGTGGCAGCCGCTAAGTTTAGACGTGTTTTATGAGCTCGGCGATTTTTCGTTCGTTAAAAGAAATAGATCAAAGAATTTGTATCCAATTTTTCTTAAAAAATGAAATAAATTCTGTGAAATGTTAGCAAAGGCCTATAGTGAGTCTGCTATAAGTAAAACAAGAGTTTACAAGTGGTATAAGAGTTTCGAAGATGACTGTGAAGACGTTGAAGATGACGAACGCCCCGAACGCACAACCACATTAACAACCGATAAAAACATGGAAAAAGTGGAAGAAATGGTTATAAACCATCAGAGAAGTCGCTGATGATGTTGGTACATCAATTGGCTCATCCCATGAAATTTTTTCGAATTTTTTTGGGTATGAAACGCGTGGCAGCAAAATTTGTTTTAAAATTGTTAAATTTTGAACAAAATTTTTGGCCAAAAACAATACCGTAATGATGCCCCAGCCTTCATATTCGCCAGACATGCCTCTGTCTGACTTTTTCCTATTCCCAAAAATAAAGAGAACCTTAAAGGGCCGTCGTTTTGCAAGCATAGATGGCATTAAAAGGGCATCGCTGAAAGAACTAAAGGCTATCCTCAAGATCGAGTTTTAGAAGTGTTTCGAGTATTGGAAGAAGAGCTGGCACATATGCATAATATCCAATGGGGACTATTTTGAAGGCGACAACATTAATGTAGACGAATAAATAAATATTTGTTTCAAAAAAACGAAAATTCCCGATATTTTTTAAAATAGCATTGACATTGTTTTTTTCTAATGAAACACGATGTATATTTTGAACATTTAAATAGTTTTTTTTTCCTGGTTTTATATAATATATATATTATATATTATATTTAAACATATTTCTTACATCTACCCCCTTTCCATATTTTGAGTGGCGGGTGGTAACTTTGTATTTTTAATAGGGATAAGGTCCTTTTTAAAATTATGATTTATTAAATTATAAAATACTTAAAAATAACTTTAATTTATTTATCAAGTGTATGAAATTCATTTAAAAAAAGAGGGAGAGAGTGTCTGGAAGTTAAAGGGGAACTTTTGAAGAATTTCTCTGACATGACAGAAGATAAATTAGTTGGAATTTATTTTTAATACTTTTTAGTATCTTATAATTTAATAAATCATAATTCAGTAACCGAAAGCCCAAATCAAAAATTGTTTTTCGCACATACCAAGTTTTTTTGTAGATTAGAATTTAAATACAAATCCAAAGTCACCCCCCGCCCCCTAATAGGGGGGGTAGGTCTCAATAATATAATTTGTCACAATTCCACGTGATTTTGGACAAATTATGTACGAGGTGTGAAAATATCGAGAATTTTCGTTTTTTGAAACAAATATTTATTTATTCGTCTACATTAATGTCGCCTTCAAAATAGTCCCCATTGGCAATTATGCACATGTGCCAGCTCTTCTTCCAATTCTCGAAACACTTTTAATGTCATCTATGCTTGCAAAACGACGGCCCTTTAAGGTTATCTTTATTTTTGGGAATAGGAAAAAGTCAGACAGAGGCATGTCTGGCGAATATGAAGGCTGGGGCATCATTACGGTATTGTTTTTGGCCAAAAATTTTGTTCAAAATTTAACAATTTTGGAACAAATTTTGCTGCCACGCGTTTCATACCCAAAACATTCGAAAAAATTTCATGGGATGAGCCAATCGATATACCAACATCATCAGCGACTTCTCTGATGGTTTATAACCACTTTTTAAATGTTTTTATCGGTTGTTAATGTGCTTGTGCGTTCGGGGCGTTCGTCATCTTCAACGTCTTCACGGCCATCTTGGAAACTCTTATACCACTTGTAAACTCTTGTTTTACTTATAGCAGACTATAGGCCTTTGTTAAAATTTCAAAGAATTTATTTCATTTTTTAAGCAAAATTGGATACAAATTCTTTGATCCATTTCTTTTAACGAACGAAAAATCGCCGAGCTCAAAAAACACGTCTAACCTTAGCGGCTGCCACAAACAAAGTAAAAAATGAAAACAGCTAAAGTTTTTATCATACTTCGGGGGCATGTATACCAACATAATAAAGAAAATTTTATGACAACCGGACCCTCCGAACCCGCGAAATTTAACAATTCCCGTTATTTTCTGAACACACCTCGTATTGATATGAGCTTTGAGCAAAATGACTTCACCGTGCAGCAAAATATGATTATTTTTAATAAAACTCTTAATATATACAGGGTGTTTTGTACTTACAGGACAATCCAAAAGTGTTGTTAGCCTTTCATTAGGATTTCTTCCTTTTTTCGTGCGCACTATGATGTAAACTTTTTTGACGTTTAAAATCCTGAGGCATTTTTCCAAAAGTAATTTTCCGATGTACCCTGTCGCGCCAGTTATCAGAATTATTTTTTCGTTGTAGAATTTTTGGATCGGTGTTAGTTTAGCGTTTTGCGATGCCATTTTGATGTGCTCTTCCATCAAGCATGCGTTTCGTTTTTAAAAGTGTTCGTTCGACTTGTTTTGATTTAAATAATGAATTCGCGTGCACTATAATTTATTCATTTATTTTTCTAGTAATTGTTGCCACATGTTCACTTTAAAATCGAAATTTTGAATCGAAATTATATACTAAATTTGCAAATAAGGGCAATGTTGCAAAAAGTGGCCATATTGTTTATGTTAGCCTCAATAGAATTTAAAAAATTAGGTATGTATTTTTTTTAGATGAGCCGAAACGGCTGAATCGATTTTGACGGGATTTTTCAAAGAAGCTACTTTTTTTGCTTTTATTTATTTGTTTTTTTGTTTACTTTTTTTTACTTTTCCTACTACGTTTCTAACCTAACTTTCTAGACATTTGACAACTGTCATCTAACTTCAGCCTTGACCCTAAACAAAAACAAAAACTTGTTTTTGTTTAGGGCCTTGACTCCATAACCTCTCTGTGGGCGTAGATAATAGTATATTATGCAAGCGAGTATTTAATATAAACGAGTGTATGAAAAAGTTTATAAATAAGTTGCATAGGTACTAAACTTTTTTTCCGACAAATATTTTTATAAAAGCTGTACAAATACAGTAAACAACATTGGTGTTAGGAATCTGTTTTAAAAACCGAAATATCTTTCTTAAAAATGATCTTACAACGATTTAAATCCGATATATAATCAGTTTTTTTAAGTGAAAGTTTGTTTTTATGTATATTTCACCCGAATTTATTAATGTGGCAAATACTGGTTTACTGCCAGTAAAATCAAACAATTGCAGTTGACAAATGTCAAGTAAGTCAAGGCTAACTTCAGCCCGTAACTAGAAAGTGCGAAAGCCACTGCTTTAATTTTTTTTGTATAATCAAAACCTTGTTGAATAATTGAAAGAATATATTGATAGTTTCCGGGTCTAACTAAAATAATTTGACCTTATTAAGTTGTCACGTGATTTTGTAATATTAAAAAATACTATAAGCTATTTTTCTATAATTTTTAATTTAAAAAAAAACGGCTTCATACTGCATTTAACAAGTTGCATACTATACTTTATCTACTACAAACACAAATAAGAATTTAAAGCCAATTTTATTTGTTAAATTTTTGACATATTATGTCAAATATCAACGGATTAAACCCCACTTTTCCTCAATTTTTAATTAAGCTAACTTCAGACCGTGACTAAAATACCCAATTGCCAACTTCAGCCCGTGACTAAAACGCCATAAAGTCACAGCTCGTCAATGATGTAGTAGTAGATAATATAATATTATGTATCAAGTTTTATAAACGCCATTTTAGTTTTAGGAGCGAAGCTTGCGAGCGAGTGTTTAATAAAAACGAGTGTCTAGAGAAGTTTATAAAACGAGTTGCATACTATACTTTATCTGCTATTTTTTTTTGAAAATGTTCCATTCTGTCCGTGTCTTTAATTTAACATTGGTAAGTTTATGTTAAAATGAAATCATTATCATCAATAATATTTTTTCATTTTTTTAACTTTTTACCATTTTGTCAATATAAAAGTAAAATCTTTAATACTTTGTATTAAAATTAAAGCAACAACCTATGTTCCTTCTGTTTGTCCTCTTTGTAGTCCTATGAAAGAGTGACAAATGGGCCAGTGAACAACTGTCAAATCGGTTTATATTTGTCTATTGTTTGAAAGGATCACGTGTTTTTGTTAAATAAATAAGCTGGTTTTTGAAAAAAGTGGTAAATTTTATAATTCGTCTTTCCTGTCCATAAATCTCGTGACGCTGGAGCCCTAAAGGGTAGAGTATGTAAATTTAATTAAGTGTTTGTTGTCTAGCACCACTACCAGAAGAGTTTAAAATTATAGTAGGTATTAATATTATTTTATAAAATACTAAATATTTATAAAAAATGCATATCCTTTTATGTAATAATTTAATAGTCAAAGCGCCCCAGGAGAATAACTTGGCCTAAAAATTTCGTAACAACTTGGCGTGTGCGAAATTAAATTTAAAAAATATTTAAATAAAAAACTAAAAGACATCAGTCAGTTTTTCATTTTGAGCATATTAAAAAAAGTTTAAAACTAAAGTATATTTTAGAATATTTAAAGCAATTATTATTTTATTCACCATGTATTTGCACTAGTTCTAATTAAAACATCTCAAGGTCTAACCGTATTGATTGAGTATTTTTGGTAATTAAAAAATCCATAGTGACCAGGTCACATTTTTTGCATTTTTGTCATGATTTCCTAATTTAAATTCAAGTTTACATTAAAAATGTATCCGTTTATAATTTTTGGATGATTTTAAAGTTTATTCAATAATATTTTTGAAAATATGGTAGAAAATAAAGGAAGCGAGGAAGAATTGGATGAAAATTTGTCTGGTTCTGAGAATGATGGGGAAATTTCTAAAGAAGATCAACAAATTTTGTACACAAGCTTACCCATTGACTTTTCTTTCAGAAACTACAAAAAAATAGAAGGTACCTACTTGTTGTAAAATTACCAAAAATATACAACTTTCGTTAATATCGCCAAAAATTAAAACCACATAACCTCAAAATAGTAAACTGGCATTTAAAGTTAGTTGACAAATATCAAAATTTTATTATTTTTTTTTTGTATATTTTTCCAAAATGTCCGATAATGTTCGTGCTGAAAAGGGAGTTGTCGCTGATTTCTCATTTAACAAACTTTATAATTTAGATGTTGACAGATTTTTAAGAGGTATTTATGAAAAGTTTTTTTAAATGGTGGATGATTTATTAATTATTAAAATATTTAAAAAAAAAATTATCGTATTACAACTTTTCGTGATAACTAAACAGCAGTGGCGGCTCGTCGTATAAAGCAACTGAGGCCGGGCCTCACATGTTAAAATTATAATATAATTTGAAATGTTGAATACATTACTTATTTAAATATAAAACGTTTTTAAACTAATTTCCTGTCATTAAAAGTTTCAAAACATCGAATAACCATCAAAGTTTAAAATATTTCCTTCCAACTTTAATTCTAAACGCTTAAATCATTGCCCGACCGCATAATAGGGAAATAGTAATCCCTGAAATTTGCGCTTCATATACGTCAAACATTGCCGATACAACATCATGCTCCCCACCGCTGCACGGTGCCGCCGGCACCCCCGCAAGTCGGGGATAATACGCGAATTTTTGTAGACATTGAGGCCCACAAAGTTGGGCTTGTACCACAGTATATGGAAGACAGCAGAGTCAGTACCGGGATCTGTGCGACTCGCTTATCAGCCGTTGTAAAAGACTGGGCGGGGCGTGGAATGTTTTAGTAAACAAAGCTTATTAATTAGATCTATGCGTGTTTATAGTTTCTTATTTCTGTTTAGTCTTTGCCTTAGCGTTAAAATGAAAAGTTGTGATAAAAATGCCAGCGTAAAATACATTATTGTGTTGTGAATTCATGTAAAAATTATTCAAATAATTATAAAAGATCATTTTTATTTTAATATACAAATACCACAGTAAAAATCACAAAAAATATAAATAAAAATATTTATGTTTTTTTTATAGTTCAGTGTTAAATCGTTGAGTTTCATATACCTACTGTGCTTGTACATTATTATATTGTTGTTGTGCGGTTGTGTCTTTATTAATCTAAAAATAATTATTGTAAGATAGGTAAAAATGAGCAGTACCTCCTGGGTAATGTGGAAACCTGCTAAAGGAATAAATACAAAACCCACCTCGTCCCGCACTTTTTGTATTATTCTAGCTAAATTTTAAAAATTCTTTTCTTGAAAGAACATATTTTTAAATAATATATTTTTATTATTTAGATTCTGAAGTGCTCCAAAAACGCGAGACCTTCAAAATTTCAAAAAAAATTGCCTGCGGCGCCATATAGCGGTTCATGGGCCTCACCTTAATGAATGGTCACGAGCCGCCACTGCTACACAGCAAAATATACAATATTGTTTTTAGGATATCTTAAACAAATAAATATTGTCTTACTTTTTTGATTTTTGACCAATTTTTAAAAATGATGATGTTAAAATATAATTATGGCATTTTAGAAATTTTTAAGATACATAGTAAAGTAAACAGTTCTGTTTTTTGGATATTGTAAAAAACATTGCCTATCTTTGACAGATTCTAACTTTCTTAAATTTTACCACGAACGATACATAATGTTGTTTTCTTTTAAATAATAAATATAATTATGCAATTACTCCATACGGCATATCTTCTTTCTTGATTTTTGACCAACTTTAAAAAATATTGTTTTAAACGATGAATAATTTTGTTTCCTAAAAATAATGTTAAAATATGTAATTTTCTAAAAAATTTTGCAAATTTAAAAAAAACAGCAAAATATACAGTTGTGTTTTTCGGATATTGTAAAAAACGTTCTCGGCCATTCCACGCGTAACAGTACTAGTAGTCTTTTTGAATAAAAAAATTAATTTTTAATAAATTAAACAGTCAACCACGATACCTAATTTTGCCAAATAAAAACCTTGTTAAACAGCTTTTGTTTAGAACTATTTATAAAAATTTGACATTAGTTTTATAATAGAACAATGTTATTTTGTAAATAAAAACTTGCAACTGTCCCATCCGTTACGCGTGGAATGGCCGTTCTCTATCTTTTACTTTCTTGATTTTTGACCAATTTTAAGTAATATAATGTTAAACGATACATAATATTGTTTTCTATGAAATAATTAATATAATCATGCAATTTTTGTATAGCAAAATATAAAGTTGTGTTTTGAGATATCTTCTTTCTTGATTTTGACCAACTTAAAAAAATAATATTTTAAACGATGAATAATTAAAATATTTTTTTATTTTTGACAGGTTATACTTTTTGATTTTTTTTAAACGATAAATAATTTCTTTTCCATAAAAGTAATGTTTAAATGAAATAGCAAAATATTGTTCGGTTATTTTACGAAAAATGACAAACTTTAACTGACCATATTGGATATTTTTTTAACGAATTTCAAATAATTGAGTTTATTATTTAATATTTTTACAGATATTGGTGTTGAAGGAGTGAGATCGACAAGAGTACTAGCGACTCCCAAAAAATCAATAGACGACAAATACATAACAAGATCACTATGGTTAAACAACAACAAATTAAAATCTCTTGCTGGGTTGGACACTTTGGTGGATAATTTACTTAAATTCCCCATGGAACTACAATGGATAGACATTTCGTTTAATTATTTACGCAGTATAGACGATGTAATTCTAAAATTCCCAAAATTAAAAATAATATATTTGCACGGAAACTGTTTAACGGATATGGACGAAATTTTTAAGCTAAGAAACCTAAAGGAACTAAAAACGGTTACTTTTCAAGGAAATCCCATCTCGAACTCCCCGAAATACCGTAGCTACGTCATATCCTGTCTCCCAACGGTGAGTTTTACAGCAACTCAGTGTAGGTCATTTGAACTACTGGTGTTTTATGCAGCTCAGTGTATTTGGGGTAAATGTCAAACATTTTGTAGATTTTAAATTTGGATTTTATACCTGTGTTAAAAACTGACAGAATGATGCCCCTTTTACCCGAAGTTATCAAAAAAATTGAAGCGAATAGAAAAATACAGCAAAAATCGGGGAAATAACCTCACTTTTATGTAACATAACCTCATTTATCGTAGCAACTTAAATGTCAATAAAACAGCGTTTAAAGTGTTTTTTCCTATTAATTGTTGTAAAATTTGAAAATATCGGTGAGTATGGAGGTAATAATTTATTTGGAAAGTAATTTTTGTTGAATTTCAGTCACAAAATGGATAAATTCCAGGATTTTATAAGTTTTTTAGCGTTTTTAGGCGAACAAGATAAAATAATATTGAATAATAACATAGAGGTTAACTCAAGAAGAATAAGTGAGTTATTATTAGAAACAAATAACGATACGCCAAAATTTTATGTGGAATTATTAACTCAAATTGGTGAAAATAACTTTGTTATTTTACATGATGACAAATTTGAGTATAAAATATTCATACATGAAAAATGGATGTTTACAGTAACTTTATTAGTGTCTTTAAGGCATAATAAGTATATTTCCAATCAAAAATTACTCCAGGAAAATTCTCAGAATGATATACGAGTAATTATGATGATTCTATTAAATAATTTGAAAATAAGTGAAGTTGTGACATTACAGCTATTAATATTGCTTGAAATTATATTAAAGAAACACAGTGACGTCCTAGAGGAAAATTTATGTGTGGATACACTAAAAAATATGAATAATATTGCTCTTTGTCCAATATCAAAATTTAAATATTATGCACATTGCATATCAAAGATTATATTGAAATTTATACCAAAAAAATGCCTAAACAGTTATGAAAATCTACATTATCTACCTGTAAGAGGCATAGAAACATCAGATTTGGTAAAAGTTGTTTATCAAAATCAAGATTTTGATATAAATTTGGTCAAAAAATGTATACGACTATTTCAGAACAATTTGGACTCAAAAGATGGCAGTTCTTTGTACGAATTTTTAATAAGTTGTGATTTTGAGTTTTGGCGGGAAAAAATATGGCCCTACTTTAAGGAAAGCTTTGAAAATATAAAGTTAGAAGGGTAAGTTACATCTGACAACCATGTTAGTACTTTTTTCAGTAAATTGTTGTTGTTTTAGTGAATATTTCCAAAGTTTGGTAAAATATTGGATACCCCTTAATATTAAAAGATATCAGGATACGTTCTATGATTTTTTATTGACGCAAAACATTAATTTCACATTGGAATCATTAATTTATTACGAATTAAAAAAACAGAGTTTTAACGGTACTTTATATGATGAAAACATGTTAAAATACGTTAAAAATAATGAAACTAAAAATATTGTTTTAAAGACATTTGTTTTTAAAGGTTTTAAACCTAGATTGTGTGATTTAAATGCCTTAAAATATTATTTATTTTCAACCACTGATATTTTAAGCGAGTCCAGTCAAAAAACTTTAAGGCAAATTTTTTCTCATATATTTTTGTATGGCAATAATTTGACTAGAAAAAATATTGATACGGAAATACTAGAGGATTTTTTTGTGGATTTATATAATTATATTTGTCCCCTATTTAATATACACAGTGATTTGGCGTCACAACTTCTACTGATTATTTTAAATAGCGCCAAAATGCCAACAAAAAAATTAACCCTGTCTTATACGCCAGAAAGGTTGGATTTTTACGAGGAAAACAATAATTTGCTTTACAAAAAAATGAAAGAGTGTCAAAAATGGCATTTTGAGAACCAAACAATTATAGATCTTATTAAATTTTGGTTTTTGAAGACTGAAGGTGTCAATGAAAATATGACCCACATTATTTTGGGTTATTTTACGGATAACATAAAAATAGAATGTGATATTTTGAAAATTGTGGAAAATTTCGCAAAAAATCCCAACTTACAATCATGTGAAAAAATAAAAAATTATGCTAAACTATGCGAAAATGCTGATTTTGAAAAAATTATGTGTGTGCAAAATGATCTTCTCAATAAAGGATTTATTGTATGCGACGAAAATAATTTGTTTAAATCTGTTTTATTAATGGAAGTAATTTTAATATACACTGAAAAAAATGTTTTTTCTCCAAATATCGACTATTTTTTGATAAAATCCGTTGATGTATTAAATCAACTTTTAAATGAGAAAAAATTTAGAAATATTACCAATAGGGCAACGAAAATTCTGGAGACGTACATAAATGTAAAAAAATAACTAATTATTAACTTTAACACATTTAAAATTGGTTTTATTTTAGAATTTGTTAATTTTCATTAAAATCTCCTATGCAAAGTTGCCAAACAATCTTAAGGAAAAAATCATGGAACTAATTGTGAAAATAATACAAATTAGTAACATGAAAAAGCCTGTAACAATGTCAGTGGAGGTGTTAAAATTCTTGGGGTGCATGGAAAACAACTTTGATAAAAACTTGAATATAAAATTATTGGCAAGAACAATGGAACAGATAATCTTTTCACCAGAAAGATTGAATGTTAAAATTAGGAGGAATCCAGAGACTAGATTGGTGATGCATGCTTTAATAACATCTGAAAAACATTCAGATAAGGTAGTAAAAAATATTTTTATTTACCTAGGTAGGTAACTAAATTTTTTAATAATTGTTTTTAGCCCTTATTATTTTGGTGTTTAGAGTTTTTAATGGATGTTTTAAGAAATAAAAAATCCTCAGACTCTGCATTGACGTCATCATTTCACTGTTTGGAAATAATAGTGTCTGATAACACAATTCAAAAACATACTATGAAATATGTTCCCGAAATAATTGAACATACTGTATTGCTCTACAAAAACCCCAGTTGGAGTGTCAGGTAATCATATAAGCCTTTGATTTGTTTTCATAATATCCTAGCGACTGCGCCATTTTATAACATTTTTATTGTTTCGACCATGGTACAAGAAAACAATGTATGTTTCCGCCATCTTAGTTCATCCCGCCTTTTAATTTAAATGATACTTTAAATTTAAATAATATTCTCTTATAAAATTCCTCCAAATTTCTTTAAAATTATTCGATTTTTAGATTAAATTGTCGAATAAATTAAAGATCACACGTAAAAAACTATCAAAGTCAATATTAAACTTTCAAGAAAATATTATTAATGAAAAAAAACTATTTTATATGATTTTTTAATCAAATAATAGTTATTTATGTATCAAGGCAGTAAAGTCGTATTTTTTATCACGAATGTGGAAATTATTAAATAACCACGTGAGTGATAAAAAATGATTTTATCCGAAATCACACTTAATAATACTAATAATTAATATTGATGATTAAATCAAATGTCATTTGATGATTAAATCAAATGCAGGGCTCCCACACCTCCTAAAATTCATAAAATTCCTAAAATTTGGCTTAAATCTTAAAAACTCCTAAAATTTTCCTAAAATTGCCATAAATCTCCTAAAACTCCTAAAAATTAAATATAAGTAGGCCAACTTGTCTGCGTTTAATTAAGGTAGTTGTGCTAAAAAATTTCTTTTTTAAAAAGTAATTTAAAAAATATATATTTTTGGGTTCTAGTTTATTAAATTCTTTTTAAAATGATATAGGTATCACAACCTACATTTTTCTTAAAAAACAACAAAATATACCATAAAACAAAATCCATGTAGTAGCTTCTAGACTTCTACAAAATTGTCATTTTTAGCCATATTTCGTTAATTTTCGACAAAAATATACCGTGTTATATATCAAACAAAAGGATTTTTAATTTTCTTTTAAATGATAGCTAAAATAGTAAACAATCTACTCTCTAAAAATGTATTAGTCAAAAATTACTAATTTAATAGTTATTGGTGGCTGTTTTTTCACTTGGTACCATGGTATCACAAAATTAAATAGCCAATTCTTATGTAAAATTGTCCCCTGAATCCAAATATTATATATAAAAATTATAAAAGTTGAGCAGTTTTTGAGATATAGTCAATTCCATATTAAATGGAAACTGTTCTACTTTTTTAATTTTTGACGACATTTTCGGATTCATGGGATCATTTTATGTAAGAAGTGGCTTTTTAATTTCGGGATACCATGATACTTCATGGTTAACCATGGTACAAGTGAAAAAGCAGCCACTAATAACTATTAAATTAGTCATTTTTGATTAATTCATTTTTAGAGAGTAAAGAATGTTTTGCTGTACATGCACTTTATATTTTTTCTATTATGAGATTTTTTAGTAGTAATAACATTACAATTATTGTTAGTTATGAACTAAACTGTTAAATTTTTTTTTCAAAATATAAATATAACATCATTAAACTTTGGCCTACTTTTTTAGCCATATCTATCGACGCATTTTTTTTTAAATAAAATAAAAAGTGTGGTGATATTTCTACTTGAAGATATATACAAAAGTAGTAATTTTACCTCACTTTTCATTTTATTAAAAAAAACTCGTCGAGCGATTTGGCTAAAAAACTAGTCAATATAACCTATTTGTACAAAAGAAGTGATATTTATTTATATTTTTGTTAAAAAGAATTACTTATTTTTTTTATTACTTTTTAAGTATAGTGTAGAGTTGTTTTTAATTAATTAAATAAATTCATTTGCATACTTTTTTCTCCTAAAATTCTCCAAAAAACCTAAATTCCTAAATAAAATTTGTAATTTAACCGTGGGAGCCCTGCAAATGTCATTTGAATGTATAGTGTTTGTTGCGACGGTTATTATATATTTGCCCGCCGCGGCGATTTTTAATCTAATTAATAAAATTAATTATTATTTTTATTAAACAACATTTTATAAAAGGGCCCAATCGACCTCCGCGATGGTGCTTTTTGTTTTAATATTATTTAGTTGCTGCTGAGGAGCAGTAGACACATCTTAAAATGTATAATGGGTTGCATACAATACTCGTATTAAATAGAACTTTACTGCAGATTTTTGACTACTTTACTGCCGATTTCGAATAAAATATATTATTTTAAAGTATTTTAGATTTTAGGTTAAATGTTTTAAATAAAATATCTTGTTTTAAAGCCATTTATGTTTTCAATAATAGTATATTATTATTATACGAGAGATAATGCAGGCTCGGATGATTTACGTCACTCGCCTAACGGCTCGAGACGCAAATCTCATCCTTATGAATAATGCGCATTATTACGAGTGTAATACTTTGCTTTTTCTAATCCAATTAAATTATTAATAAAAAATGTATTATAACTTCACTTTCTACCGATTTTAAAAATCATTATAGTTTCCCCTCGTATGTATGAGTACATTAGATGCAAACCTGTTTTTGCAGGATAAGTGATTTTAAGAAAAACATGAAAAACCGCTCACAAGATTATTTTTGAAAAAAAAAATGCAAAAATTGTATAGACATGCTATTGCTTCATTTTTATTTTAAAAAAGTATAAAAGAATCCTTTAAAATTAGGTAGTTTACTAAATAATTGAAATCAAAAGATTTAAAAACATAGTTTTGCATCTTCCTCGTTCAAAGACCAAGTTTTGCAAGTAAAAAGTGCAAAACCAAAAAATAGCTATTAATATCAGGTGATTGTTATGTCATCACGTGATGCGTATACTAGCGACGTGATTAGTCACCAGCAAATACCGAGTTTTGCATTTGACAGGAAGAAATAAATACGCAGTTTTGCATCTGCGTTAGGTTTTAAAATGAATTTTATTCTACAAATATTAACCTATGCATCTGGTTTACTTAGGTATGTTGTAGGCAGTGCAGTAATGTACACAAAACCGGGTTTTGCATCTAATGTAGGTACTCATATAAAAAATCCAACATCTGTTAACCTTACTTTTTCCAATTTAAAACCCGATTGGTTTAAATAACAGTGAATATTGAAATCAGCCAATCACTGATGCCTAATAACGTGAATATTGAGTTCATTATTCACGTTGTTAGGCAGGGCAGTTGGTTACCATTATTTACGAAAAAACCCAAATAATGTCAATAATATGCAATAGGTGTAGAAATAATAAAATATTCTGTTTTAAAGTAAATATGTATATTAGGGTGTCCCTTATTTTTATTTTTTTACGCATACCCTCTAATTATATTTATTACTTGTTTATATACTCCCAGTAAAAATTTCAGCTCATTCTATAAACGGGAACCCGTGCCGACTTGCATCTAAACCCTCTGTGGGTTCTTGAAGGCGTTTTAGTTTTTCTAATAATGGACTGTATTGTTGTTATCTATTTATTTTAGTTTATGCTACATTTCACGTCAAATAATACATCTACCCAGTAAACATTCGTGAATTCACTATGGATTCACATGAAGGCATTTTCAATTCATTTCACTTCATCGTGGATTCAGGGTGCCCTCAGATGACGACAAAATATGAAGTCACTGTGAATTCATATGGATTCATTTTACGTTCATATGAATTCACGAGTGGATTTCGGATGAACCTATATGAATTCACCGTGACTTCATAAATTAAGGGTATCTGAAGGTACTGTGAACCTAGTATATATAGTATATACTATATAGATTTATACAAAAGTGTATAATTATTACTATTTTTAGTAAATATTATAATATAGAGTAATAATAATTATTATAATAATAGTAATAATTATATACTTCTGCATTATTAATAATGCAAAAGTATAAAAAAACATGTATTTTGATAAAAAAATAAACATAAATTCTTAATAATAAATAAAAATATTACATAAATATTATAATTAAAATAATTATGTTATACATAAATAAAAATTAATTGTTAAAAAAACAATTATGATTACAAAGATACAGATACGTATATATCTGTATCCGTATCTGTATCGGACGACTCTTCAAATGACTCCACGCTTTTTTCGACATCGGCCCGTTGTTCGACATCGGTCCGTTGTTTGACATCGGCCTGTTGTTGTTCCGTTCCATTTATCTGTATGAACGAAATTTTTAAATATTAGACAACTACCTGAATCACTATGATATGTTATCTTACTTGGGTCCTTAGCTTTCGGATTCTTTGTCTGGTGGCCTTGAAAACAGCCTGCATATGACGGGAAAACATTGCTACCCTTTTATTTTCCTCGCATCCACAAAATAAATTACATTTACAATTTACAATCACAAAATTGTACAATACAAAGAACGTTTTTTTCTAAATGTAACATTACTCCTGCATATTAATATGACAACTTTATACATGTTGGCTGTTTTAGTTCTTTAGCTGGATTTATACCTACACTTACCTTTGATTATCAAACACAAACACAAATAATTACTTCCTCATGAAATTTTCCTGGTTTGTTCTATGATTTCCTTCTCGTCGCAAACTACGTAGTATATATAAATTTTAGGGTTAGAAGCAGACTGTTAGAAGACTATTGCGCATGTGTAGTACACACAACATGTGTACTGTAATACGAGGGTATGTCGAATGATACCTACAGGTGTGGTAACCAAACTTTCATAATAATATTATGAAAGTTTGGTTACCACATATTATGATATTCAGCCGTATTCACTAAGCAAATTAATTTGCTTTTCGTCTTAGGTGCTGTATGGGTACATTTGTTTGAATTTATCTTAATTACAAAATGACATAATTAACAATTATTAATAATTATAATTATAATTAATTATTATTGTTAATTGGGTCATTTTGTAATTAAGATAAATTCAAAGATGTAATTAAGGTAAATGCAAATAAATGTATACATCGCTATAGCGACTTAAGTCATATATATATACAAACATTTTTGTATACATGTATGATGCATCGCTATAGCGTAAATTCCACGGCCGTGAACAAAATGCGGATCCACGTAAACTTCACCAAGATTCACATTAACTTAATGGGTTAATAAATTCCACGGTCGTGAACTGGAAGTGAATCAATCGTGGATCCAGGCGAAGTTCACAAAACTTCACATCAGCGTCATTTCATAAATTCCACGGCCGTGAACTGGATGTGAATAAAAAGTGGATCCACGCAAAGTTCATGTCAACTTCATTTAGTAAATTCCACGGCCATGAACTGGAAGTGTATCAATCGTGGATCCAGGCGAAGTTCACATAACTTCACATCAGCTTCATTTCATAAATTCCACGGCCGTGAACTGGATGTGAATAAAAAGTGGATCCACGCAAAGTTCATGTCAACTTTATTTAGTAAATTCCACGGCCATGAACTGGAAGTGAATCAATCGTGGATCCAGGCGAAGTTCACATAACTTCACATCAGCGTCATTTCAAAAATTCCACGGCCGTGAACTGGATGTGAATAAAAAGTGGATCCACGCAAACTTCACGTCAACTTCATTTAGTAAATTCCACGGCCGTGAACTGGAAGTGAATCAATCGTGGATCCAGGCGAAGTTCACATAACTTCACATCATCGTCATTTCATGAATTCCACGGCCGTGAATTGGATGTGAATAAAAAGTGGATCCACGCAAAGTTCATGTCAACTTCATTTAGTAAATTCCACGGCCATGAACTGGAAGTGAATCAATCGTGGATCCAGGCGAAGTTCACATAACTTCACATCAGCGTCATTTCAAAAATTCCACGGCCCTGAACTGAATGTGAATCAATTGTGAATTCACGCGAAGTTCACATTAACTTCATTTCGTAAATTCCACGACCTGAACTGAATGTGAATAAATCGTGGATCCATGCGCGCTTCAGTTGGGTTCACATTCGCGTCATTTAGTTAAATCCACGGCTGTGAACTCCATATGAACCCCTTCTGAATTCACGCGGACTTCACATGGACTCACATTTGCATCATTTGGTAAAATTCACGGCTGTGAACCGAATGTGAATCAGTTGTGGATTCACGAATGTTGACTGGGTAGTTCGCTCTAAATTCTCAAGCCAACTGGTCTCGTTCAGCCTAAGCGGTACATGCGCAAAAAAAGGTGGGGGATGCAACTACCCAACAACGTATTCGTCATCAATACAATAAATATCAAACATCCCGCCGGCCTTGAAAAGTTAAATTTCAACAATTTGCTACAACAAACAAAATACTAAGTATTTGACAGAATAAATAAATGTAACAAGTGACAGTTTTAACATAAGTTGAAACAACAATTTTTTTTTATAATAACAAATATGATTGTTTGTAACTACTATACGACATATAATGCGTAATCACTCTTTACACAGTGTCACTCTCACAACACTTACTGCACATCAGAGCAAGCCATAGGTAGCTTGCAAATACGGGCTGCACTTCGTCGCTGAATGCCCTTGGCAGTTCGTACGCTGATTACACGTACTACATTATCAGGTCCTGGATGCAGCTCGACCACTCGCCCAACAAGCCAAGAAAGTGGTGGGGAGAAATCCTCCTTGATAAGAACCAAATCGTTCAACACAATATTTGGGGTGTGGCGGCGCCACTTTGCACGTTGTTGAAGGGTCGTTAAATAGTCGCTCGACCAACGTTTCCAGAAATGTTGAAACATATGTTGAAGACTCTGGTACAATTTTAACCGGTTGATCGGAATCTTTAGGTTATCCCTTTGCGGTAGAGCCAACAAGGTATCACCGACAAGGAAATGTGAAGGTGTTAAATAGGATAAGTCTTCAGGGTCATTAGATAAGGGAATCAAAGGCCGAGAGTTAAGGACACCTTCAATTTGACATAATACGGTATACATACTCTCGAAAGTTAAATGCTGCAAACCGATTGTCTTGATTAAATGAGATTTCATAGACTTTACCGCCGCTTCCCACAAACCACCCTGATTGGGTGCAAAAGGTGGAATGAAATGCCATTCCATTGCATTCTTTAGACAAAACTGCTTCAGTTTTTCGTCCACCCGCATTTCGCGCATCAAAGTTTTTAACTCTTTGGCAGCGCCAACGAAATTCCGGCCATTATCACTATAAATATTGGCACAAAAGCCACGTCGTGACACGAACCGCTTCAAGCAATTTAAAAACGTAGCGGAACTTAAATCTCCTGCTAATTCGAGGTGTACCGCCTTAGTGGTAAAACATACAAATACACACACATATGCTTTTACCAATTTTCTAGAACGAGTGGTGCCGTCCTTCAACATAAAGGGCCCAGCATAATCGACGCCGGTACAAGAAAATGGTCTGGCAGGAGTTACCCTTGCGGATGGTAAGTCGCCCATAATAGGCATCGTAGAATTAGGTCGTGCCTTAAAACACTTTATACACTTTCCAACAATACTTCTAACTATACTGCGACCATTAATAGGCCAATATCGTGTTCGAATTGCAGCCAAAGTAGCTTGTTGACCTGCATGTAAATAACGTTCATGTTCAGCTTCAATAATTAGTTTAGTCATTTTATGTTTATCGGGAAGTAAAATCGGATGCCGTTTGTCAAACCTTTCTTGTGAATGGCGTAATCTACCACCCACGCGTATCAAATTATTATCATCAAGAAAAACGTTTAAACAAAGTAATTTACTATTTCTTCTTAATGGTTTTCCTCGCTTTAAACATTCAAATTCATCGCCAAAACATTGACTTTGCACAACCTTCAGCAAAACAATCAAAGAATGTTCAAGTTGCTTGACTGTTAGTGCGCCAGTTACTCTTTCATCACGCTTAGCCCTACAATTTTGAATAAACCGAATTACATACGTGAAAGTTTTATGCAAAGTCGAAAATTTAGAAAATAAGTCGAAAATAAAATTGTTGTCCAAAACCGTTAATGCAAATCCTTTAGGTTTTTTGCGTTCAGGTAACTCGTTTATGTCGGAAACCAAATTTTTAGGCCAATCTTCGTTGTTATACTTTAAAAATTCAGGACCATTCCACCACAAATTATTATTAAGTAAATTTTTTGGAGAACATCCCCTTGACAGCAAATCTGCAGGATTGATTTCAGAGGGCACATAGCGCCAATTAGCTCCAGATGTTAATGCCTGAATTTGAGCTACCCGGTTTGCTACGTAAGTATTCCAATTCCTGCTATCAGATTTTAACCAATTTAAAACAATGGTGGAATCGCTCCATAAGTACAAAGGTGTGGAATGTTCTAAGTCCATAGATTGTAATACCTTCTCCAAAACTCGCGCAAGTACCAACGCTCCATTTAATTCAAGTCTAGGCAATGTTGTTAAGTCCTTTTTACAAGGTGCAACCTTAGATTTTGCACACAATAGTCTAGTTACATAATTACCATCCGAATCCTCGCATCGCAAATAAAAACAAGCCCCATAACACCGCTCCGATGCGTCGCAAAACCCGTGTATTTCTACCGATTTGTAATTAGGTATTACGACTTGTCTAGGTATTTGTAAGTCCTTTAAATGAGTCAATGATTGACGAAATTGATTCCAAATATCTATTATGTCATTATTAACTGGATCATCCCAATTTAATCCCTCAAGCCACAAGGTTTGTAATATTAATTTTCCCTGTACTGTTATCGGGTTAATTAAACCGAGTGGATCAAAAATGCGCGCAACATCCGACAAAATAATTCTTTTAGTAACTGCCCCGTGTGTGGCTTCAACCCTAAACCCAAGACAATCGTCTTTAGGTCTCCATACCAAGCCCAAAGTTCGAACCGTATTATCGTCTGAAATGTAGTATTCAGGCAAGTCACCCACGTCGCTGTCATCCAACAACTCGAGATTATTTGAACACCATTTTCGCAAGGGAAAACAACCAGATTCCAAAATTTTTGTAACGTCGTACTTTAATTGCTTCGCGCCCTTAACGTCTTTAGCTCCCGCGATTAAGTCATCCATATAAAAACAATTTCTTATGACCTTGCACGCCTCCGGAAATAAAGTTTCATTTTCTTTAGCTAGTTGTTCTAAACATCTGCATGCCAAAAACGAGGCCGATGCCGTTCCATAAGTAACTGTATTCAGCTTGTATTGTTCGATTGTATCATTAGCATTAGACCGCCACAAGACTCGCTGCAGATCTCGATGCTCCTCAACAATATCGCACTGGCGATACATCTTCGCAATGTCCGCCACAAAGACTATGTTGTGTTTGCGAAAACGTAACGCTATAGTACACAGATCATTTTGTATTGTCGGTCCAACTTTTAAAACATCATTTAACGAAATACCGGTGGTAGTTTTGCAAGAAGCATCGAAAACTACCCGCAACCTTGTCGTAACACTGTCCTTTAAAATGCCGTGGTGAGGTAAAAAATATTTTAACATGTCTAGAGTGTCCTTCGTCGTGTCAACTTTAGTCATATGTCCGAGAGCTATGTATTCTTCCATAAAATTTACGTATAAATCTTTAAATGTTTTATCCCGATGAAATCTCTTTTCCATTTGTAAAAGTCGTTTACGTGCATTCTGTTCCGAATCACCCAACTCCTTGTAATTATTCTTTAACGGTAAAGTTAATTTAAATCGTCCCGAAATGTCTCTACTAAAATTATTAACGAAATCATTTTCACATTCAAGCTCTTCTCTATTGTAGGGTTTACAGGTTATTTTTACTTCTTCTAAAGTCCAAAATTGTTTTAATTGTTCATTTAAATCGATATCTTTATTTAAAATTGTTAAATTACACGTCGTTTTTTGATTATTGCGACTATTAACATATACGTTGCCCGACAGTATCCAACCTAATTTAGTTTTTTGTAATACCGGTTCATTTTTTCCCAATCGCAAATTTTCCATACACAGTATATCAAAGAATATTTTAGCTCCTAAAAGCGCATCAATCGGTTTAGATTCATAAAATTTATTATCAGCTAACTTTAAGTGGGGTGATATTTTAAATTTCGATATATCAAATTCAACTTGTGGAAGATCATCAGTAATTTTACGTGTAACCAAAAACGATTCATTTGAATTATAGCTTTCATAATTGGAGCCAATTGTTAAGTTTATTTGTTTGTTTATATCCCGTGCTGACCCACTAATACCCGTCACTGAATGTGTTGTATCGTGTGTATCTAATTTTAATCTATTAACCATATTTTCAGTAATAAAATTTGTTTGTGAACCGCTGTCAAGCAATGCACGACAAAGAGTCCATTCTCCGTCCGCGTTTTGAATTTTAATTGTGGCCGTAGCCAACAAAACTTGTGACATTTTTGCGCCAGAATAAGAAATCATTGATGTTTCAAGCGGTTTACTTGCCGTAATGCAAGAACACGTAGTTGAATTATTTAAAGATAAATTAGAATCCGAATTAGTTGCAACCTGCGCTACAACGTTATTTGTTTGTTTTACATTAGTGACAGTATCATGTAAAAGTACGTTATGTTTTCTTGAACACTTTTCGCACGGTTTCGATTTACAATCGTTAGTAAAATGTCCGGGCCTTAAACAATTAAAACAAAGTTTATTTCTTTTTAACGCATCGTATCGTTCTTGAACAGTCATTCGCGTCGCGAATTTATCACAGTCCCGGTTGGAATGTCCCTTTTCGCAAAAAGAACAAGTAAACGCGAATTTGTTTGTTGTTGCTACATGAACAGAGCTTTTTTCATTTAATTTTAATTGTGTAGTTTTAGCTTTAGAATCTATGGACTCAAGTAATTGGCAATGTGTCGCTAAGAAATCAGTTAAAGTTTTCAATTTTACATTTTCAAATTTTTCTTTGCTTATACTCTGCTCCCATTCTTTTTTCGTTTTAACATCAAGTTTAGAGCACAACAAATAAATTACCAAATTATCCCAAGTATCAGTCGGCAAACCTAAAGCCTTAAGAGATCTGAAATGTTTATTAAAGCTATCTAACAACTTACGTAGTTGCACATGAGATTCTACCCTTAAAAAGTCTAACTCAAATATTGCCCTTATATGAGCATTAACTATTAGTTTCTTATTATCAAATCTTTCATTTAATAACGCCCAAGCTATCGGATAATTTGCCGCAGATATTTCCATTGACTGAATTAATTGTGCTGCATCACCTTTCAAACACGATTGCAAATAATAAAAACGTTGAACATCCACTAAGTGAGAATTTTTGTGTACTAATGTAGTAAAAATATCGTGAAAAGCATTCCAACCCTCATAGGATCCATGAAATTCCGGTAAATTAATATTCGGTAGTTTTACTTTCGCAAATAACGAGTCTAGTGACGCATCGCCGGTGCCATTTATCTCGCCGACAATCGAATTCCCCCGATCCGACGCGCTTGAAGTTGCCGATTCGTTTTTTAATTTGTCTATCATACGCTGTGCCTTCGCGGTGATGTTATAAAATGCGTCTTCAAATGTGTCCCTTTCGTCTTCTTGCACCTTGCCGGTTAATAATTCTAATGTACCCTGAATTTCGTCGAATTTATTCGCGAGGTCCTGAACGACCGTTAGTCTTACTTCAATGTCATAATAAGTTTTATCTTCTGCATTAAAATTAAGTAAAAATGTTTCAAACCTAGTTAATTTTGATTTGATTTGGGCGCGTTTAGTTGTTAGTTCTTTTACCTCTACTTTAGACATGTTCACTTAAAATTATCAAATTTATTGCTACAAAGCGTTCGTATCACGAGGTGCCCGTCTCAAAATCAAAATCAGTGTCAAGTAAATGTACCAATTAATCAATAAATTGATGCGTTAGCAAATATTCAAAAAACCGAATCAGTTCGCTTCTCAAAAAAACATTAATGTAAACCAAATAATTATCATAACCTCGTTTAATCAAGTCAATCTCGTAAATAAAGTAAAGTTATGATGGTACAAACAGTATGTCAAATATCAGTTAACAGGAATATGAACGAAGGAAAGAATGGTTTTACCTTATGCTCGTCGTTGCCGCCAATCTGCGAGTGCCTTCAATTCTCCACCGTGTTGTCGCCAAGTTCAGGTATTCGTCTCGTAGGACCAATAAATGTGGGTTCTTGAAGGCGTTTTAGTTTTTCTAATAATGGACTGTATTGTTGTTATCTATTTATTTTAGTTTATGCTACATTTCACGTCAAATAATACATCTAGTTCGCTCTAAATTCTCAAGCCAACTGGTCTCGTTCAGCCTAAGCGGTACATGCGCAAAAAAAGGTGGGGGATGCAACTACCCAACAACGTATTCGTCATCAATACAATAAATATCAAACACCCTCCGTTAGCCAACGTAAGGCGCGCGCGGTATTTTGTAACACGAAACACTTTAAAAAGAAGATATACTTCATGACTGTATTTTTCTAATGATTTTATTAAATATGATTACTAATTAATATTATTGCTTTTGTTTCTATCATTTGTTTCACTAATTTAGTTGATTTTATCCCTTAAATATATTAATATACTAATTAGTATTGCTAAAATATACTGTTATATGAAATTTCAGCTTTTTATAAGCATTTCTTTTCTTAAGTAGTTTTCGGTAGTCTTCTCTCACAATAGACTCTTTTAGTTATTTAGAAAAAAACCCATTAAGTTTATCAATTTCATAGTTTACGGCCTATTCACCAGACCCTTCCGGGTAACTAGCCACTCCCTGTGAAAATATACATTTTTATCAAAGTATACACATAAATAAAACTATATTTTAACATTTGTCAATAATTTATAATATAATGGTAACATAATAACAAACACAAAATGACTTACGATCGAAGACCTCGCGACCAACCGTGTTACAAAATACCGCGCGCCCAACGTTGGCTAACGGAGGGTTCAGATGCAAGTCGGCACGGGTTCCCGTTTATAGAATGAGCTGAAATTTTTACTGGGAGTATATAAACACGTAATAAATATAATTAGAGGGTATGCGTAAAAAAAATAAAAATAAGGGACACCCTAATGTATATATATAGAATAGGGTTAGGATTTTGACCGGTCAGGATTTTGACCGCTCAAAATCTTTCATGGTCAATTGACTAAGCACCGGTCAAATTCCTTAGTTTTTTTCTAAAGAAATGAAGGCATGAGTAAAATTACTTAATTTGAAATAGAAACGTATATTTATTTTAGCTAACAAAAAATAAAGGAACCATTCTGAGGTACAAAAAAAAATTCATAAAAGCATTGTTTTTAAGAACATTCACGTCTAACTCGCAGCAGAGCAGCAACAGCAGCCCAGCAGATAAGACCTGAAGATGGTACATGAGATTGTACCGAAACGTCGTCAGACACAGAACACTATTTAAAAAGCGTTATTATGATTGCACACAGAACATTTTTTTATTACTTTTGATATTTTCCGCTAGGTATCGCCGTCGGCGCGCGCTGTTGCAAGTTTTTGACCGATTTTGAAATGGTCAAAATCTCTCCTGTCAAAATAGGTAAAAATCGAGGGGTCAACCACCCAAAGGGAAAACGTCCAGGGATTCCCATGTATTCCCATTATATTTTATTGTATTCCTATGTATTTCCATTGTATTCCTATGGTATTCCCCCTCTAAAATGTCCAGGGATTCCCAGGTGTGGGTGACCCCTAGGTAAAAATCTGATAAAGTAGTGGAAACAGATGTCCAAGAACATACCTTGTTTTCTTGTACCATGGTTTCGACCTTTACTTGATGAAAACTCCATGTTGTTTTTATACATTTATGCATTAACTAATAAAGTAATTATTTCAGAAACGGACTGATACAAATGGTTAAGGCTATCATAGAACGTTTTTTTGGTGTCTTCATAAACCTAGAAACAAGACCGAAAACGATTGAAGATCTGTTCGTAATTTTCCCGAAATTATCCACGTTTTTCCAACAATTTTTAAACCAACCAAACTTCACCCCCTCTCACGTCATAATATTCCTTTATTTTTCCGAATCAAAATTCAGAGATCAAATTTTCCAAAATCCCGAAGTTGTTTCGACCAGATTCAAATTTTCGACGGCGTTCTTCGACCTGGCCAATAGCGTTACAGGTTACTATGGTAACCAGGTGAGTTTGTCGATTGTTTCCATGACGTCAGATAGGAATATACCCGTCATCTTTGAACAAACTGTAGATTATATTATGCAGGGTCGCCTGAAATGCAACATATTGAGAAATTATTTAATTATTTTGGAAGGGTTGCATTTCAAGTATAAAAATTCGTTTGAGTGCAGTATAAATAGTAACATGGGTATAATCGATTCAGCAACTGAAAAACTTTTAGGGTTTCTGAGATGTCGTGTTGGTGAAATGTTTGACTTATTGTTGTTTAAAATAAATTCAGTAGAGAATGTTCTAAAATCGCAAAATTCTAAAAATTCTGGATATTTCTTAGATAGAATTTGGTTTCACAATAATTTACCATTCATTTTTCAAAATATGCAAAGTAAAAATTTTGTGCAAGCCTTAAAAAGTTCTTTTAATCTAAATATTCCAGATTTTATTCAAGTAAAAATTTTGTCTATTTTGGTAGATAGAGTTAAAAATAATCATTTTCATAATGATATTATTTGTGATATTATTGATATTTTAGTTAATAAATTTATGTTAAATAACAATAACAACAAATATTTATCTTGTTGTTATTTTAAAGTTATTTTAGCGCTCTTTGAAAGTTGCAATTATGAAAAATTTGATCAAACTCTACGAAAATTTTACAATACTAATAATTTTTATCAAATTATGACACTAAATGTAATTCTAACAAAAAATTATGAAAAAAATTCTATAGATTATGAATTTGTAAAGAAATCTTTAAATTTATATGAACAACAAATATTTTTCAATGAAGACATAGTGTATACCCTAATTTATTTATATAATAATATAAATAATTATAAATCTAGACTAAAAGTACTCAATATAGCCATATATTTACTATTAAAGACTGAATACACTAAAGATATATGCAATTTTATGTGTTTAATAACAAATATTATATTCACCAATACATTACAGATAGTAAGCGATTTTTTTACTGTTAAAACTCTTCAAAATATATTGGAAGATAAAATTTTAGTTGGTAAATTTCTTAATACATCTCATAAATATTTTTCCGCCTTGGAAAATAATTTTATGGAATCTGATACTTTTTATTTGGTTCAAAATGATATGAGTATACCCAAAATAGTCCTAATTAAGATTGTAAAACGTTGTATTGTGGAATATATGCGTTTTTTAAAGTACATTTTGTCTTATTTTTTCCTTCAAACGCTTTAAAATTCAAATATTCAGCCTAAACTGTATTTGGTACATTTGATCTACTACTTACGTTGGCAGCACTGTTAAGCTTCGTATTGCAACTCGCAGATGGCGCTGCTAAATGACTTTCGAAACGTCAACAAAAAATTATCGTCATTCAGAAAAAATGGCGGCGGCAGCGGTACAACATCCCAATGTGAACGATTTTCTGGCGAAAAAACAGAAGGAGAGTCCGAAAGATTTGGCGCAAGAATGGGCGGAATTGGAGGAGCTGCACAACAAAAAGTTTGTGGGGTGAATTTGGTTTTTCGAATGTTTTGACCGGTGTGATTTTTTGTAGATTATGGCATCAGTTGACGCTGAAATTGATGGTTTTCATCAAAAAGCCCGAGTTCAAGAAGGACGATAATTTAATACAACTGTACAACAACTTTATACAGACTTTCGAAAATAAGTAAGTCATCATCGGTACACATAACCTCAATGTTCTATTTATTGTCTTTTGTTTTTTTAAGGATTAACCCTTTGTCGTTGGTTGAAATTGTTGCCATAGTGGTTGAGCAAATTAAAGAGCCCAAAGATGCAGTGGCTTTTCTTGAAAAGACTGAACCGAAAGTTAAGATTAACCCCGATGCGCAGAATTTGTGCAAAGTGCTTGCAGGGCAAATACACTTGGAGAAGTTGACCGATTTGGAGGCTACCAAAAAGATTATCGAAGAGGTTGAGGCTACTTTGGATAATGCTGATGGTGTTACTGCCGTACATGGGAGGTTTTACTTGTTGGCTTCCCAATATTACAGGTTAGTAAATATTATTTTCTAGAAAAATTTTTTTAGTAAATCGGTTTCTAATGCCACTGCAAGAAGTACAATTTTTACTGTACTAATTTAATTGCATTGTGAAATGGGTAAAAAATTATCCTAAGCACATTTTATTAATAGAATTAAAATTTGAGTGAATTAAACTAATAACAATAAAAATGGATTACCAAAGAATCTCCTAAAAGTCGCAGACCACCTTAGAGATGCGACTTTTTTTTCATGTTTTTTTTTTTAATTGTTTTTTTCAAATGGCTTTATTTCATATTTTAGGTTTTTTTTGTCACCACCACCAAATTGACCAATAAGGGCCGCGCTTGTTTTGATTTGGTCCTAAAAAAAGTAACTACCTATAATATTTTTCATTCAGAGCTTGATTTTTCAAAAAGCTACCAAAAGCACTTTTTTCATGATTTATCAAATTCATGTAGAGTATGGAAATTATTTTTTTCAAAAAAATAATAGCAAATTCTTGTAGAACATTATGTGGACCTAAAAAGAAAGCCAGAGGAATTTCAAATTTTTTTATTACGGTATTTGTTAGGATCTAAAAATCTCAAAACTAGAAACTTCAACCTTTAAATTGCTTTTTTACAGCTCCAATACGACCATTTTTAACGAAGATACAGCTATCCGAAAAATCGCAAAAAATTTCGATATTTTTTTATCCCTTTCTATTAGTGTAGAAGTTTTACATTGCTATTGGTTTCTTATGTGAAAACTACCAAATAATATGAAATAAGTTTTTTTAGTCTGGGTCAAAATTTTCAATAATGAAAAATGTAATATATTCTACATTTCACTTTATTATTAATATACATTTTACACAATATTTCATTTTAAAAAATTACTCCATTTTTTAAGATTGACGTTATTTATTGACAGAATATGCTTTATTGTAGCGGATTTAAAAAAAACGTTCTTTTTTTTCATGTTTTATTTTCACATCTGAAAAAATACGTTTTTTTACATCTCTTCACCACCTAGAGGGTGTATAGGTAATCTACAGACAGTTTGACTTGTTTCTTTTTTTTTATAGTAATTTTGACAACCCTGGGATTTTGTAATTTGACACAAAATCAGTGTAATATTAGTTGTTTACTTGCTAAGTAATATTTTAACAAGAAGCATGGGTGCTGGTTGCAACAAAAATCCAAGTCGAAGAGGAGGATTTTTGCACCTGCACGAATGCATTTTGTTAAAAAATATTACTTAGCATTGTGTTTTTTCGATTTTTTTCACAGGAAAAATTAGATGCCTGAATGGTATTTGACAAGACTATTTCATGAGTAACAGTTATTCTGCATGCACATAGCTTACAAAACATACTACCATACATGCATACATAATAAATATGTAGGTATTAATTAAAAAACTGAAAAATAGGTAATTTAGTTAATCACAAAATACTACAAACTTAATTATTTATAGTACAATTAAAATATAAATTGCAATTTTGGTGACAACAGCTGTCAAGTTTTGCCGCGGGTAAAGTCGAAAAAACTGCTGACAGGTGCTGTCATACAGTTTTTCCACCTAGAAGCCATTTGTAATTCAAAATTGCGCGTTTGTGATTGGTGGAAATTAAGACGAGGGAAATAGTCGAAAAAAAAACATTGACGAGGTGATTGGCTAGTTTCTCACATCCTTTAGAATTTTTAATATTTAAACGAGATATGCCGTTAATTTAACACACATTTTTGAATGTTACATTGTCAAATATTTTTAAAACAAGGTTAGGTTTGCTTGACACTTATTGTTTTTTTATTGGATTTTGTGGGTTTTAAAAATAAAGTTTTTTCCTAGAATCCAAGGCGACCATGCGCAGTATTACCGCACAGCACTCCGCTACTTGGGTTGCATCGAAGTAGAAACCTTAACAGAAGAAGTCAAACATCAGCACGCGTTCTTTCTGGGTCTGGCCGCCCTACTGGGCGAGGGGGTGTACAATTTGGGGGAATTACTGGCGCACCCCGTATTGGATTCGCTCAAAACGACCGAAAATGCCTGGCTGGTGGAATTATTGTTCGCTTTTAACTCTGGCAACATCAACAAGTTTGAGCAGATGAAGTCTCATTGGTCCGCCATAGCGGACTTGGCTGCCCAAGAGTTGTTTTTGAGGCAGAAAATTTCGCTGCTGTGTCTCATGGAGGTAAGATGAAATTTAATCGTTATTGCTTCCTTAATAGGTCAATTCTGCGCTTATCTGTAAGCAAATCTATAACTTTCTATAAGCTTATAGAAAATTTGCAATTCTGCGCTTCCTGTAGCTTAAAGAAAAACTTAGATAATCGTAAATATTTACGATCGTGTGTTTGCCAATCGTTGCTAGTTACGGTTTGTTTTTGTTAGGTTGTGTCAAGATTAAAAACATATGCCAACTACATTAGAAATAATTTTAATTTTGACTTACTAAAACAATACAAAAACTTTACATTCTTTAATTTACATATAAAATAAAATATTATTCTTTAAAAAAATAAACCACACTCAAAAACAAAATAAACAACAAAATAAATCTTCTAATCAGTCAAAAATTAATAGGTCAAATATCAAATTTTGGATATAAAAATTTAATTTTTTTAATTTCAAATCTTATTTGTTCTTTCAGCTTTATATAATTTTCTGAATAGTTTTATAAACTCAACAATTTTTTATTTTCTGCTCCTTGTTCAAATTTATTAAGTTTTCTGTCAAACCTAATAAAGGTTTGGCCCAATGCATAATATCTTTCCATTGCCTCCAAATATAGTTCCAACTGTTGAGGAGTGGTGTTTTTTGTTCTCTTTCTCTGCTTTTGCGTTACCACTAACAATTTTATTTTTTATATAGGTATTATGTTCCTTTAAATGTAAAATTATCTTACCTCATTTAATTCCTCAATTAGTTTAAATTTCTTACTTTTTCTATTATATTATATGCTGGTACATGATAAACCAATAAACAAAAGAATTCAAATAAAAATATAGGTTATGTAAAATAACTTATGTTTGATCAAAACTAAAAAAGCGTGCAGTAGTTCGTTTATACCACTTTAAATTGGACATTTACAGATAACAGTCTATTACAATTGTAACAGATCTGTTACCTTTTAGGAACGTTATTACCTTTTTACCTTTTTAAAAAATTTGTTACCTTTTGTTCACTAGAACCAAAAAATTTAATATTTTTAAGAAGAACCTTACAAATAAAAGAATTTGTAATGAAACATAATTACAGTTTCCTATTTTTTTTGTAAAAGTATTATAACGTAAGTAGGTCTTTATAATCTAAGAAGTAGTTGATATTCGTTTTGTTATAATATATTATATTAATAAATTGTTTTGTAGTTTAAACAATGATGTAGGTGACACACCTGTTATCATTAAACTAAATCTATTTTCATTATTAATTTAACAAACAATTACAAACACCAACGATAAAATCAAAAAAATTTGTTGCTTTTAGGCTAAAGCTATAGATTGCCTTCCTTCGTCCCTTCCTCGCGTAAAAGTTGATCAATACAAAAACCGTTGTGCTGTTTATAGATTTCCATACGGGAATCTATAAATGGCACTACGCTTTTCAGAAAGTTCATCTTTTACGGGAGGAAGGAAGGAAGGAAGGCAATCTATAAATCAGGTTTAAGCTTAGTTTTAGCTTTAAATCAGGTGAACAGTTTCCAATAAATGACCTATCCAAAACATTGACTAAAAAGTGTCTTTTTATTCAATGACCCAAAATGTAGTTAATACAACTTACTGAAAATAGTTGGCGCTAACAAAAAGAGTTACCTTTTTTCTAAATCTGTTACCTTTTTAAACACGAAATTGTTACCTTAAATAAAGACTGATAACATCCCAGAATTGTCACTTTTACGATTCTATAAGCATTATAGTTACAGATCATCATAAGCTATACAGTGTGTTATGTAATTAATGTAATATATTAAAATACTGAATTCCTTTTGACATATTTTAAAAAATATTTTCCCAAAAATAAAGTTTCGAAGTTTTGTCGTAAAAGTTGTCAGATTTTGTTTAAATTTACCTTCATTACAAAAATGACATAATCAACAATTAATAAAAACGACAAATTAACAATTTGCATTGTTGATTTTGTCATTTTTGTAATTAAGCTAAATTTAAATAAAATCTGGCATCTTTTTTTGACAGAATCTGGAAACGCTGGTTGTTACCAACCATAACATAATAAATTAAATTTGGCAACCAGATTAGCCTAAAGTTCCTAGTCGATCACTGGCGTACCTTTTGGTAGGATAACGGTTGTTATAAATTATTTTTAGATTTTATAAAAAAGTTTTAGATACTTCTTTATGGTAGTTACTCATTTTAATATATTACATAACACCCTGTAGATTTACGATTTTACAAAAATTTTACAAGAGAACCCAGAATTAACCTATTAAAGTGTATTTTTTATTGTAGATGACTTTCAAGAGACCCTCTCACAACAGGCAGTTAACTTTCGCCGAAATTTCTAAAGAAACCAAATTACCCATCAACGAAATTGAGTTATTGGTTATGAAAGCCCTTTCTCAAGGTCTAGTCAAGGGTGCTATTGACCAGGTAAGCTCGAACTCATCGGATTAGTTGGCAAATATTTTATGTTTTAATTTCCTTAGGTTGCCAGTACTGTAAACATGACCTGGGTGCAACCCAGAGTCCTCGACAGAACCCAAATCACCACCATGGTTGACAGATTAAACGAATGGTGCAAACACGTCAACACGATGGAAAAAATGTTGGAGGAAAAAGCCAGCGAAATTTTAACCCTTTAGATTTAAAACAACCTTTTTTTTTGTAAGAATTATATAATATTATTAATAAAGTTCGTTTTCTAACAAAATGCCTTTTATTTAAAAACAAATTTTTCAACGTTAAAATAATAATTTCCCAAAATCTGGTAAGTTTTGCACAACCTGACAACGTTGCAGTTTTGCAAATTCTGGCAACGTCGCATGCTCCTTAAGTTGTTTCAAAATTAATCTTTGAAAATTCCCTCAATCTGAGACTTTTTGGTAAATCCGGCAACCTCGTAAAGTATCGGGAGCAAAAATTTCACCTCCTCGCCTTTATGTGCTCCTAATACGAAATTTTCAAATTTTGCATTTTCAGGTTTTGAATAAATGTGATTTTACAATTTTTAGATTTTCGGTTTTTGGATCAGGAGTGCATAAAAGCGAGGAGGTATTATTTTGCGCCGGATACTTGGCCACGTTGCCAGATCGTGCAAAAAATTGCAGATTTTGGGACACGATCTGGCAACATCGCAAAGTATCCGGAGAAAACATTACCTCCTCGCCTTTATGTGCTCCTAATACGAAATTTTCAATTTTTATATTTCCGGGTTTTGGATAATGTGATTTTACAATTTTTAGATTTTCGGTTTTTGGATCAGGAGTGCATAAAAGCGAGGAGGTATTTTGCTCCGGATACTTGGCCACGTTGCCAGATCGTGCAAAAAATTGCAGGATTTGGGACACGATCTGGCAACATCGCAAAGTATCCGGAGAAAACCTATTACCTCCTCGCCTTTATGTGCTCCTAATACGAAATTTTCAATTTTTGCATTTTCAGGTTTTGAATAATGTGATTTTACAATTTTTAGATTTTCGGTTTTTGGATCAGGAGTGCATAAAAGCGAGGAGGTATTCTTTTGCGCCGGATACTTGGCTACGTTGCCAGATCGTGCAAAAAAATGCAGATTTTGGGACACGATCTGGCATCGCAAAGTATCCGGAGAAAACCTATTACCTCCTCGCCTTTATGTGTTCCTAATACGAAATTTTCAATTTTTATATTTCCGGGTTTTGGATAATGTGATTTTACAATTTTTAGATTTTCGGTTTTTGGATCAGGAGTGCATAAAAGCGAGGAGGTATTTTGCTCCGGATACTTGGCCACGTTGCCAGATCGTGCAAAAAATTGCAGATTTTGGGACACGATCTGGCAACATCGCAAAGTATCGGGAGCAAAAATTTTACCTCCTCGCCTTTATGTGCTCCTAATACGAAATTTTCAATTTTTACATTTTCGGGTTTTGGATAATGTGATTTTACAATTTTAAGATTTTCGGTTTTTGGATCAGGAGTGCATAAACGCGAGGAGTTATTTTGCTCCGGATACTTGGCCACGTTGCCAGATCGTGCAAAAAATTGCAGATTTTGCAAAAAGAGGGAATTTTCAACAAAATAAGCTACGTTGCCAAAATGTGCATTTTTTACTCTGTAATGTTGTCAGATCATGCAAAACTTACCAGATTCTAGGAATTTCATTATTTTTTGCGACGTTGCCAGATTGGCATTATTTTTTAGAAAATAATAAAATTTTAAGAAAAGCATAAAAATGTTACCTAATAAAAATGCGGGGTTGTCAGATTTTACAGTTTTGTAAATGTTAAAGGAAAAAACAGAACCTGAGATTATGTTTTAATTTAGACTCTACTTACCTTTTGGCTTTTATTTTAGATACTGAAAGTTTTTTAAAAGGATTTACGTGAAATTAAACATCATGTTTAATAAAAACAATTTATTTATTTATTTACAATCATATAATTACATTACCTTTAATACATAAAAGAGTTAGGTATTGTAGTTTTTTTATAACCCCTCTACAGCGTAGTTTACCGTTTGTAAATTTCACTAAAGAGCGTAAATATTTTAGATCTGGCAACATTTCTCTGATCAAAAATTGGATTTATATTAATTATTCTTAATAATAAAAACAATTTTTATTTTAATTTTCACAAAGGGTGTAACAAGTTCCCTTGGGGAATGATTGGTAGGTTTGGGACAAAAAAATTATGGAAATTAACGTAATTCTTAGTCATTTGTTTGGCAGCCACTGCTTTCGTGAGTCATTCTGACGAACCCAATCGCTTACACGTTAGGTAGGTCGTGATTTAAACAAATCCAGTGTCGTTCCAAACAAATGACGTTAGTGATAGAGCTTTCTTTGGCGTAAACTATCATCCTCCCAAGGGATGACAACATATTATATGACACCCTGTATTTAGAACGTCTATTTTTGAATGATATTAATAAATATTGTGAATTTACAAACATACAAAGGTGTGAGTGACGTCATAAGTTTTCTACCGCAAAAGCGGAGATTTCCAAATTTGACTGAATTGCAAAAAAGTTATTTTTAACGTAATGTTTATGTTTTTTATTTAAACATTTTTTAAATTTAAACCCCTAATTTTTGCACCACGCTGTACTTTTTATAATGATAATTATAATATATATAATTTTTTGTTATATTTTCTCAGTATTTTGTGTGAGGAAAAATGTATTAATAAATGTTACATATTTTTTATCACTAATTATAATTAGTGATAAAAAATATGTAACATTTATTAATACATTTTTCCTCACACAAAATACTGAGAAAATATAACAAAAAATAAACAAAAAGGCTCTCGAAACTTCAACGCACAACAATAGAAACAAGAATAAGTAAACACTTCCTTATTCTTTGTATATTTATTTTATGTTTTTGTGTTTTTCCGTAAATATTCTACTTGTATTATCAATTGTAATCCCTAAATCACGACAGGTAAACAAACACTTTTAAGTACCTTGTATACAAAAGAAATCCCAAAAATTATGAAATGCTCATTTCGGATAGTCAGCTGTAATGGACTAATTGTTTTAATTTAATGAAAATAAGATAAAAACTTTCTATTAACTAATTTTTTATGAAGGAAATCTCATCCTGATTTTTTTAAACATTGCATTTTATTTCAATAATCTGACTGAGTCAAAAGTTTTAGTCTCAGATATTTCAGAATCCGATATTTCCAAACCAGGAACACTTTCTGTATAGGGTATTCTGTTTTATTATCAGCTTTAGCTTGTGGACATGTTTTAACATACTTCAATAAATCACCCTGTAGAATATATTGTAGTCGATTTTTAATGCGACTTGTCAGATACATTTTATCTTGCTGAAATAAAGTTTGCTGCCTCAAAATGAATCATATCTCAAAAAGTTTTGAAGATGGATGTTGTTTTCAAGAAAAAAATTTGTTTTATACATTAGGGTGTCAGTTATTTGCCAAGTTTTTTTTTACTTAGGTTTACCCAATAAGATTATCCAAATTATTTATTTATTAACTCGCTAAATATTAGACATGCAACAATATGGAAGACATATTTTTGTAGAAATTTTACGCATACCAAAAAGGTCTTTTAGGATTTTTTCGTAAAACCATCCATTTAAATAATATCGTGGGTTTAAAATAAAAAAAAATTGTCTTTTTCACTTGGGTATCATCCAAATAATTTGTTTACAGTTTAAAAACAATTAGGTATAAAAAATATTTTTAATTATTTACATAATTAAAAGTATCATCATTTAGGCATAGGATTTTTTCAAATTTGATTTTAGACTGTAAAGAAATAATGTAGATGCATAAATTATAATATATATTTCAAATTAACACTAATGCGTCTATTGCGATCTCCAAGATCGCTTTAAAACTACAATAAAACTTTTTATAAAACCAAATGATCTTTAAGACAGCTTTAGGTCCATTATCAAGCATCCTTCCTAAAAGGATCTTCAAGACTAAATTTTAAATCATCTTAAAACCATTTAGTTTTAATTTTATATTCTTAAACAGTTCCTCAAGGCAACTTTAAACTTATATACCTATTAAAACTTATTTGCATTTAAACTTTACCTTCAGCAGACTAAATTACCTTAGGAATTAAATTTCTGCCTCAAAAAGAGAATTTAAAAAAAAATATATCTCGAAAACTACTAAACATAAATGTTTGTTGCTTTTAACAAATAATTTGTCAAAAAAACCTCTTTTTAAAATCATATACATTTGTGACCGATTTGTTTGCGACTCACCCCTGTAAAATCTTTATTTATTGTGCGATTTTAACCGGATTTATTTTAAAGTGTAGATCTTGATAAACTGTATTTTTGAAGCAAAAAACGTTATTTTTTTACAAAATACAAGGCCTACTATGTCAGTTTTTAAGGGTAAATGTTTAAGAATTCATATAAGCGATTTTTTTAAACAAAATCTAAGCACGGCACTGGATTCACCACCCCTCAAAACGACACTATACTAAATTTTATTGAAAAATTTAAAAAAAAATGCACAATAATAACTGAAAAATTTATACTATACTAAATTTTATTGAAAAATTTTAAGAAAAAAAATGCACAATAATAACTGAAAAATTTATTTTGTCAAGTTATCCATGAAAAAACATTGAAATAAAATTAAAATAATAAATTATACTATAGTAACATGTTACTATTACTGTAAATTTTATTCTAATGTTTTTTTCATGGATAACTTGACAAAATAAATTTTTGTAGTTATTATTGTGCTTTTTTTTTCTTAAAATTTTTCAATAAAATTTAGTATAGGGTTGTTTTGTAGACAATGATTTTCTTTCTAAAATAAGGTTTTTCTGTTTAAAGTGAATTTCCGGTGATTTTTTTAAACAAAATCTAAGCAAGGCACTGGATTCACCACCCCTCAAAACGACCCTTTACTAAATTTTATTGAAAAATTTTAAGAAAAAAAAATGCACAATAATAAGTGAAAAATTATTTATCCATGAAAAAACACTGAAATAAAATTAAACTAATAGTAACATGTTACTATTACTGTGAGTCCAATTTTATTCCAATGTTTTTTTCATGGATAACTTGACAAAATAAATTTTTGTAGTTATTATTGTGCATTTTTTTTTTAATTTTTCAATAAAATTTAGTATAGGGTCGTTTTGTAGACAATGATTTTCTTTCTAAAATAAGGTTTTTCTGTTTAAAGTGAATTTCCAAAATATTTATTTATTTTTTGAGAAAAATTTGCCAATTATTTTTTGATTTTGATTTTGATATTTTTTATGGAGACATTGTTGCCAAATTTCAAGTCGCCATTTATTATACATAATAATATATATTATAAAGTTTCGACCTATTGAAAAAATGTATTATATAAAATTCTTTAAAAATTTAAAAACGTGGAAAATTAAAAAATATTTTTCATAAAGCTCGGTGCAAAAATTTACATTGTTACATAAAAAAACATACTTTCTTTTCGTGATGTTATTATAATTCCTCTAGAATAAAAAAACACTTGCTGGAGTCCAAGACGAGACGGGTTGAGTCAACATCAGGTCTTCCTTGAATACGACGGAATACCTCCCCAGCGCGACGATGCCAGATCTCCAAAAAGTCTCAGAATCTGAAAGAAAAATAAAATGTAAGTTTTCAAAATGTTTAACGTTTTTTGTGTTTATAAAAAGACATTTCTAAAACTGTCATTTCAAGCTTAAATCCATTAAAAAATACAGGGTGTTATGTAATTAATGTTATATATTAAAATGGGTTGTTCCTTAGGGTCCATAAAGAAGCACCTGAAACTTTTTTTTTCTAAATTCCAAAGTCTAAAAATAATTTATAATAACCTTTATCCTACCAAAAAGTACGCCACTGATCGACTAGGAACTTTAGGTTAATCTGGTGGATTTATTATGTTATGGTTGGTAACAACAGTTTTCCAAAATCTCTCAAAAAAGCTGACAAACATTGTTTAAATTTAGCTTAATTACAAAAATGACAAAATTAACAATGCAAATTGTCAATTTGGCGTTTTTATTAATTGTTGGTTATTTCATTTTTGTACTGAAGGTAAATTCAAACAAAATCTGACAACTTTTATGACAGAATCTAGTGCATTTCTTTTAAATTTTAGGTTATGTTTTCAAATTGTAAATATCTTAACTAACTAAGTGCTTTTGGATTTATTTACACAAATTAAATGTTTAAAGTTTAACCTGTGAACTGGTCCCAATTTCATCTGAGTAAACAGAGAAAAAAAACTGATGAAAAAATTAATTTTGTGGTTATGGATTTCAAATTTCAAAGGTACTAAATTTTCTAATCATTGCTTAAGCTAATAGCTGGATCAGTAAATAAATACAGAAGGGTATTAGAGCTTTAAGGGCATAAAACTTTTGTATTTATTGAGTTTTTATTTATTTTTTGCAAGACAAATTTTTAGTAACAATTTTTTACATCTGGCAACGCATAGCTACTTTGTTGGTTGGTATCTATGTACTCACAAAATACAGGTGTGCAGAGATAAACAAGTGTGTAACCAGTGGCGTATCACAAAAAATATAAAAAACTTCTAATGCATATTTTTTCTTTATCTTTGGAAAAATGTTTTTTTAAATATTTTTCCTTTATTCCTTATGTCAAAAGGTATTCAGTATTTTAATATATAACATTAATTACATAACACCCTGTATATATATATATAAACGTCAAGAGTCAAGAGCCTTTGGGTTTAGGTTTTTGAGCTGGGTATTTCGAGAATGTAGATGTGGCAGCGGCGCCTTTTAAAAGGGCCCTTGCCTCGCAGGCGGCGTGAAAAAGCACGGCATTCCTTGATCCACAGTCAGAGCGTGCAGTTCGACTGTAGAAAGGCCGAAACATTACGTGAAAAGTAATCAAATATAAAAGCGCGACATCACGTGTTACGAAAACATAAAATTGACGTTGTTCTTTTACGGTTTTGTTGTTTCGGTGTGATTTTAATTGACGAAAAAAAATTAAAATGTCGAAAATTTCGATTTTAGTTTTTTTGATTTTTTCGTGCTTTCTTCCGGGTTTGGTGCACTCCGGAAGTTGCCGGGAGGCGAAGATGTGTTGCAACGGACGAGACTCTTCCTGCGTAGTGCAAAAAGCGCCTATGAATGCTATTATCGAAGATTTGAGTGACAAACCATGTTATTGTGACCATGCCTGTCTTAAGCTCGGGGATTGCTGTACCGATTTCAAAGAGGCTTGCGGAGGTAAATATTTTTTATTTAATAAAAATCGTACAAAAAAAATTAATAAATATCCGGAGGTCCATAATGTCAGGGGGTTTTAAACAAGTTTGTAGAAAAATAGTATATTTCTCAACGATATGGTAAAATATGGAAACCGGACAATTATCCATTAAGGGGTTAATTTCACGAAATGTTACAAGAAATTTGTTATAAAAAATTATATTTACTACAGAAAAAGTCTTAAATACAGGGTGTTACCAAATAAGTTGTCATTAGTGCTTTTTTTAATAAAAAAAATCATTAAATTTTTCACAAGCAAAGTGGAAATTTTGGGCCGCCGCTGGTTGTTCCTGACCTATGACAACTGACGCAAAATAGTGCACAGTGGGCAATAATCTACATTCGCTCTTGCCATCATATCCGGATGATTTCGGATTCCATCTGCCGCACAGTGGGCTAGAGAGCCATTTTAACGCGCAGAAATTATTTGGTTAAGTAAATATAATATTTTTTTGGTCTTATTGATGAAATTTTAATAAAAATTACTTTTTACTACCAATAGAAAAACAAATCCACAATATAATACTTTAACAATAAAAGTATATTTGTGTGATGGAAAAATTAAGATCTATAGTTTTAATGAGTAAATTACAAAAATATATCTGAACATATATAAAATAAAACCCAATTGTTACGTATGACAGTATTTAATACAATAGTATTACTTCTGGGCTTTCAGTGTTTTTCTATATTTTTTGGAAAAAAAATTTTTGAATTAGGTTTTTCCGAGATACATTTATTTATATAAATGCATACACTACTAAGTAACCTAAAACCAACTTCCTATTAAAATGCTTTAAACAAAAAATATTTGTGGCGCCTACTATAGTGCTATAGCACTTGATTTTAGATTTATTTGAAATACAGAACAGTAAGCTATTAAAAAAACTTAACACAGTATTGTCCATACATTCATAAAAAATATACAGCGCTTTCTTTATTGAAGTAGGGACAGTACAATAATTATAAAAACTTACCATTATTCGTTCCAGCCATAAGCAAGTAAATATAATTCTTAAACTTTGACTGGTTACCTAATAAAAATTCAACAGATTTGAAGGTGATATAACATTATTTGATTTGCTACAGATATTAAAGAATTCAAAATTCACTAAATTTGGTCGAAATAAAACACTCATTTTAAATTTTCGGGCGCTGGAAGCGCCCTCTAGCCTACCGCGGTGGTGGGAAAAATTATTAATATTTAATAATAGATATATATTATTTATTGTCATTAGTAGCTTTTTAATTGATGGTTCCATCACAAACGTATGACAATATTTAATACAATGCTATTTCTTCTGGGCTTCCAGCGTTTTTCTATATTTAAAAAATATATATATTTTTGAATTCAGTTTTTTTCAAGATACATCCATTTTTGAAAATGCGTAGTCTACTAAGTAATTTAAAACTAATTTAATATTGAAATACTTCAAACTAAAACACTTTTCACAAAGCTCCGTATGAGTTAAGGATTATGTATTATCTGAAAAAAATAAACAAAACATATTTGTTGCGCCTACTAGCACTTGATTTTAGATTTATTTGAAAGACAAAACAGTAAGCTATTAAAAACATCTTAACACAGAGTGTGACAGTGTGTGACATTTTTTAAAACCTTATTAATAGCTGGCCATACACAGACGTTATTTCGCGCGGTTTATCGTGGCGTGTTGGGATGTAGCGGTTAGCATGCACGAAAGAACGGCATGGCAAAAAAGCGTCATGTTCCATACACTTGATAAAGTATTCAAATGATTTAGCAAGTGATTGCGCGTAGTATATCAGTTTCAAATGAAAAATCGTATGTGAGTGGCCAAAAAGTGTCACGTGACGCGAAATGTGGCGTGTGGCGTGTGGACACTGCTGAAATGATGTACGCCACAATCCAGAGGAAAGCACGTCTGAAATACCTTCCCGTTCTATCATTGCGCGCGGCCATACTCAATCACGTACATGATTTTCCATATGTTTTTTGCAGATAACACGATAAACCGCGCGCAATAACGTCTGTGTATGGCCAGCTAATGTCCATACATACCTACATTAAAAGTATGCAGCGGTAACTTTATTGAAGTAGTGACAGTACAATAATAATCAAAACTTACCATTATTCGTTCCAGCCATAACGTATGACAGTATTTAATACAATTCTAGTCAAAAAGTAAGAATAAATTAATATTAAACATTGTAAGAGAAGCAATACCTTTACGCGCAATTTATCAACATGAAGCAAGTAATTATAATTCCTAAACTGGTTACCTGTTTTTGCTTGGGTAAATAATATCATTAGCTGGCCATACACAGACGTTATTGCGCGCGGTTTATCGTGTTATCTGCAAAAACATATGGAAAATCATGTACGTGAGTGAGTATCGCCGCGTGCAATGATAGAACGGGAAGGGATTTCAAACGTGCTTTCCTCTGGAGTGTGGAGTGTCCACACGCCACATTCCGCGTCACGGTTTACCTTTGCTTGGCAAAATTTCACGTTGAAAATTTGTACATGATCACATGCAGTTTCAAACGACTCGATAAATGACACTTTTTGCCCACTCACATACGATTTTTCCTTTGAAACTGATATACCACGGGCAATCACTTGCTAAATCATTTGAATACTTTATCAAGTGTATGGAACATGACGCTTTTTTTGCCACGCCGTTCTTTCGTGCATGCAAACCGCTACATGCCAACACGCCACGATAAACCGCGCGAAATAACGTCTGTGTATGGCCAGCTATTGTTTTAGATGTAAAAACAATGATGATATACGAGGTGTGTTCAGAAAATATCGGGAATTTTCGTTTTTTGAAACAAATATTTATTTATTCGTCTAAATTAATGTTGTCGCCTTCAAAATAGACCCCATTGGATATTATGCACATGTGCCAGCTCTTCTTCCAATACTCGAAACACTTGTAAAACTTGATCTTTGTGATAGCCTTTAGTTCTTTCAGCGATGCGCTTTTAATGTCATCTATGCTTACAAAACGATGGCCCTTTAAGGTTCTCTTTATTTTTGGGAATAGGAAAAGTCAGACAGAGGCATGTCTGGCGAATATGGAGGCTGGGGCATCATTAAAGTCTTGTTTTTGGCCAAAAGTTTTGTTCAAAATTTAACAATTTTAGAACAAATTTTGCTGTCACGCTTTTCATACCCAAAACATTCGAAAAAATTTCATGGGATGAGCCAATAGATATACCAACATCATCAGCGACTTCTCTGATGGTTTATAACCATTTCTTCCACTTTTTCCATGTTTTTATCGGTTGTTAATGTGCTTGTGTGTTCGGGGCGTTCGACATCTTCAACGTCTTCACGGCCATCTTGGAAACTCTTATACCACTTGTAAACTCTTGTTTTACTTATAGCAGACTCACTATAGGCCTTTGTTAACATTTTACAGAATTTATTTCATTTTTTAAGCAAAATTGGATACAAATTCTTTGATCCATTTCTTTTAACGAAAGAAAAATCACCGAGCTCATAAAACACGTCTAACCTTAGCGGCTGCCACAGACAAAGTAAACAATGAAAACAGCTAAAGTTTTTATCATACTTCGGGGGCATGAATACCAACATAATAAAGAAAATTTTATGACAACCGGATCTTCCGAAGCCGCTAAATTTAACAATTCCCGTTATTTTCTGAACACACCTCGTATGCACATTGCTCTGTGCGCATACCTGTTTCTTTTTTGCTTGGATGAATAATATCATTGTTTTTAGAGGTGACCCCTGTATTTTAATACTTTAATGCATTTATAAAAAAAATATTATAAAATGATAGCCGTTGTAAAATGAAGTAATGGTGAAACGTATGTTGCCTACTACAAAAACTCGTAGTTTACAATGTGGTCCTTGGAAAAATACAAATAAACCATATAATAACGAAATTTCGTATGATGATGCATAAATGCAACGCGATAAATGTTGAGCGTATCCTTTATTAAATTATCAACTCAACGTTGTGTGTTCTATACATGCAGTCATGCATAAGCGAACGATAAAATTTAATTACCAAACTGTTAATAATATTATAAACAACCCACAAAACTAATTTTAATTAAACTTACCTAATTATTTACCACCACTCTTCAAATCACCCTGTACATTTATTATATATATATACTTAATCGGATAGACAATAAAAAATTCTTTGAAATGAGGGGTAACTCGACATACTTTGCACTTAAAACAGAGCCTGCTTTAATATTTCCAACTTATTCTAAAATTCAGGGCCGTAAAATACGTTTTACTCATTGTAAACAGTCCACAAAACGTTATGGTCCCATGGCACGAAATAATACCGGCAATGTGGCTGTAAACTACTTTTATACCACTGAAATCGAAGTGTACACGATTTATAGACGTTGGCCATGTCCTATAATGTTTGCTTTTCGTTTAAAATAGGGCATGCGACAATTTAAGTGAGTTTTATAAACTTTACAATAAGAATTTAAATAAAATTCTTGTTTTATTGATGTATAAAACACAATATTTCAACTGAAAACAATGATAATAATTAAATAAACCCCTCTTGATCTAGATACCAATAAAATAGACATTTCTCACCATATTTTTTTTGTTTTTGCATTAAAACTCATGTTGTGACCCCTCAAACTTCACCAAATTTGACCATTCACCCTTTAAAAACAAAACAAATCAGTTTGAAACAAATTTAATCGCAACATCTCGATATACCCTAAAGCCATGTTATGAAATTAGCATTAATCCACATTGCCGTTTCTAATGCCTTTGCCGTTTTAATATTTACGAAAAAGTTTAATTGAATTTTTAACTTCACATTGATATTTGTTTACTGAAATTTTTGAAGACGTACTTTGTGCGAGTGGTATGCTTCAATGCTAACTAATGAATTATTTATGATTATTCCTGAAATAAATTCCATAAAGAAGTCGAAAAAACAATTAAAATAAGAGATTTATAGACATAATACTCTGTTTAATATTGAGTAAAAAACAAAGTTAGAGGGTACACTTTGCTATAAAAATGACTAAAATACAAGCAAATTTGCAAAATTTGTCTAAATTTCATGGCTATCTTAGGTATTTTTTAAAATTATTATATTAAAATTATTTCTTTTAGGCTTCATTATCACACATTATATACAGGGTGAGCATTTAACTTGAAACTTTAAAATATCTCAGTTAGTATGCATTTTACGAAAAAATGTTTAAAATAAAAATTAAATAATTCGAGGGGGGAAATCAATCAGTACTAAAATTGGTCCCTATTTTTTATTTCAAATTTGGATCATTCGACTAAAAATAGGTAGATTTTGTCTAAAACATTTTTTCATATTTGTAATAGATGGGGCTGTAATGAAAAAAAATCAATTTGTTCGATTTTTCTTCTTATACGATTTTTCTATACAAATATCACTTTTTTGGTTATAATTACCTTATTAAATTAAATCTGATTTTTTAACTAATATTTAAGTTTCCTTTGGTTTAAGTTTTATACATTATTTCCAGTGTTGCCAACAGTCTGAAAGTAGTTTCCGCCGAAGGCAAACTGAAAATCCGCTAAAAATCCGCTAGATTTAAAATTATTTTTGGAATAATAAAAAAATATATTGTATTTTCTTATTCTCGGTTTAATTCTTTTTAGGTACAGGGTGATCCCCTATAATGTCGCCCCCCTTTAACTTTTTTATTTTAAGTGTCCCAAAAAATTGGTTGAAATTAGGTATATGGTTTGTTATATGAATTATGCTCAGAATTTTACAAGGAATCGAAAAATAAATTCATATATAGGGTGATCCATTGAAAAAAAATAAACTTTTTGTTTCTCCCTGTATACTGATCAATTTTCCAATTTTCTTTTAACGTAGAAAAAAAGTATTTTTTAGTTCCTACATAACCACACTTTTAAATTTTTTGGGACACTTAAAATAAAAAAGTTAAAGGGGGGCGACATTATAGGGGATCACCCTGTACTTAAAATTATTTTCCTCCCACAAAAATTTGCAGTCATATTACGATTGTTATACTTTTTAATTATTAATTGTTAAAAAAATAAACATTATTTTAGTCATCAAAACATTTATTAAAAAAATTAAAAATATAAATAAATACAAAAACAACAATTTGTTTATTATATTATTATTATTTTTTTAACTAACTAGAGTTGGCGAAACTCGTAGAAATAAGTTATTTCAAATAACCTAGCAAAACTTATTAATGTTTGACATTTGACACTTCAAATGAAATTGTCGGTAAAACAGTGCGCATTAAGATAGTTTATCTTATTGCGCACTGTTTTACCGACAATTTAATTTGAAGTGTCAAATGTCAAACATTAATAAGTTTCGGCAACTCTTTAGAAACTTAGAACTAACTAAGTTATATTTTTTTAATACTTTTTTTAGCGGTTTTTGCAACTGTTATCCGCCAGAAGTTTTAATACTTTCCGCTAAAAAATCCGCTATCCGCTAAAACCATTTTTTATCCGTCAAGTCAATTTTTTTTCACCATGTTGGCAACACTGATTATTTCATTCAGTAATAATTATAATTATAAATAATTATCAATTGCGAACCATGGTCACTTTTTTCCTGCCAGCATTAAATCCTTTAATTTAAAGGATTATTGTACTATTTTTAATAAAAATACCTCATTTAAGGTAAAAAAAACCATTATTTTCTAAATTAATTAATTTAATCCTAATTAAGGCATAAAGAAACTATTTATACATAGTTTAGCATTATTTAGTTCAAAGATTAATTTGCAAACCAAAAGACCTCCTTTCGTTAAGCAGTTATTCATAATGGATTTTTTAACAGTTGAAGAAAAAATAGAAATGATTTTGATTTATGGAGAAGCAGACAGGAATCTTGATGATGCTGTTAATATCTACGCTCAGCGTTTTCCAGATAAAATTCGATCACGTACCTACTTCATTTCACCGTACAGTCAAGCAGTTTACTACAAACGGGAGTGTTCAACCGAAAAAAAGAGTTCGTCGAGCAACAGTCACAGGTGGAAATAATGAAATTAATGTATTAGCAGTAACGGCCGCTAATCCTAAAATTTAAAAAATAAATAAATAAATTTGAAAAATAAAATCAAGTATTTTATTCAAAAATTATTGAAGAATCTGAAGAAAGAAGAAAAATCGAACGAAATTGATTTTTTATCAGCGCCATCTACTACAAATATGAAAAAATGTTTTAGACAAAATCTACCTATTTTTAGTCGAATGATCCGAATCTGGAATAAAAAACAGGATGTTCCATTGGAAATTTTAAAGTTACCTAGGCAGGTAACAATGAAAACTACAAAACCATCACTTTTTTAACCAGTTTATTAATTAACGTTTTAATAGTTTAAAAAAAAGTTATTTTACTTAGATTTTAGTTATTTAACTACACAGTAAAAAAAAATCAACTCTAAGCAACACTAATTAGAGTTCACACACGTTCACAATAAATAGTGTTGTTTTATAACACTACAATTAGAGTAATTTTCCCCAAGTAACCAAGTATGATTTAACACTATAGTGTTAGCTATATATAGCACTAAGGAATAAGTAATTTTACACTGTATTAAAAAGTGTTAATTTACCTAAAATCGTGTACTTCTACACTTCCTGGGTAAAATCCCACTTTTGTCCTGTGTAAATTAACACTACTTTGGAAAAGTTCTAATTTTAGAAAGGTACTTTTACTCTTTTAGTGCAAACTTCTAGTGTAAATTAACACTATTATTTGAGTAAAACCTATTTGTGGTAGTAAATAAAACGATAAGGTAAATAAAGAGAAACATTTATTTGAAACAAAAATCTGACAATTATCAAAATCGGTGCCTTTTAAAATATAATTTTATATTTGAGTCGTATGGCTGGCTTAAACAAAATGGTTCTTAAAACGAAAAAGTTTTAGATCAATGCAATGTTTTACTGGCTGTCAACTTGTAAGCAATGAATTATCTTGAGAATTCATCAGTAATCCATTTTTCTGCTATAAAAAATGGGTGATCCCATTGGTAGAGAGGCTTCAGGCGGCTGTATGTCGGGGATTTACCACACGTGTACAAATTTTCCATAATATTAATAAAAATGCGGGTATAGGTTAATATAACAACCATTACGCTTGAAAATAAAAAGTAAATCAAGTGTATGTATTTATATTATTAATGTTACAAGTACCCGACCTACTGCCGTAAATTATTGATATATAATATAGGTCGGGTATGGACATCCTTTTAACATATTAGTATTTATTGAGTATTAAGGCTTAAGGAAAAAGGAAGTATAATACTTAACAAAAAATAAGAATGTCCTCTTATGGATTCATCGTAATTAAAATCTAACTGAACAAAAATGCCACACTTCCACAACGAGCTATCTCCGGATATGCACTGCGTGGGAAAATAGGTACCAACAAAACATTTTTAAACGCATTTCGGTTATTACCAGTTATGGTGAGAAATGTCTATTTTGCCACTATTGGTGTAATTTAACTTTAATTGTGATATAATGTGCACTAGTAGTGTAAAGAAAAAAGAGCTCTTAGTAACATCAAATTGGCATGCATTCTAGTGTACATTTTGTCACTATTTAACACATTAAGGGGTAATAAACACTCGTTTTTCTACCCTTTTAATTTATTTTAATAATAAATAGTGTGAATGTACCAATGAATAATGTTCATATTCTTTAAATGTGTTTAATAAAGTTAATAAGCACTAAATGCTACCTAGTGTATTTTGTAGTGTAACTTTTACACTTACAAATCAACTCTAATATTTTTATCCCTACACTAAAAAATTTACACGGGCAAAATTTTTTACTCTGTAGTTCGGCTACTTGGGTATCAATTGATTATAATCATTTAATTGTTTATGTTATATTATCATTATTTATGAACGAATAACTATAGTTATACAGATAATCTTGTAATTTATTGCTTAATTATATGATAATGCAATGTATACAGGGTGTCTCCAAATTCCATTCAAAAATGGAAAGGGCAAAATATGATAAAAGTTTGATTTTATGACTTTTTATTTAATTTTACACAAAAAGATTCGTTTTTAAGAAAAATTATTTTTAACCCCATATTAGGAACTTTGCGCTATAGAATCACACCATAACATTTTTGAAAGGAATTCAAACAAACCCTGTACACACAAAATTAATCTTGGGACGCCACTGAATACTTTTAAACTTAACTCGTAATTTAGTTGTACCCTTTTAATTAAGAAACTTGTATAGATTTATTGGAAGCAATATTTCAAGACGTCGAATAATTAGATTGCTGTTTGCCCCTAAAGAAAGTTAATGAAACAAAAAGATACTAATAACAAAAGTTTCTTCTTCGTTATATATTTCGTTCACGGTAGACTGAAGCATATATTATTATTAAATGTTAAAGAATGTGAAAAGTCTTGTATGTATGTTTTGCATTTGAAATAAGCAAGATATGACGAATATATTATATGTATATTATACGGTGGAATAAACCATATATTTTTGTTTATTATTAAATAATGTAAAAAATCGTGAAGATTGAATACCTACAACATATATTTTGTATAAGGAATAAGCAAGATATGACGTGAAACGTCAAAGCTTTTCAAAATCCATAGCCAACTTATGGTTTAAGTTTTTTAGGGTTATTTAACGACCAAAATTAACCTATTCCATACTCAATAAATATTATATAACATTGCAGAAGCATATTTCTATTATGTAAAACCAGATCTATAGATAGTAGAAAGTAGTAGTAGATATTTGCCCTGTTTATTAATTGGCAATTTAGGAAATTTCAGTCTGGCATATTGGTACTGGCAGTAGCAAAATAAGCGGCTTTATCTGTTTCGATTGATTGAACTAATTTGTACGCTCAAACCGAATTACAAACTACTGTAAAACAAGATAAATTAATTTAAATCTACACTGGGGATCAAATTAAGACTACTATAAATGCATATCAAATAAAAGGGTTTTATTGCTTCGAACTAAAGCGATTATAATGATCTTTAAAAAGTGAGGTTAAAAGTTTGATTAACGCCATTTTAGTCACGAATATAATTTAAGCACGAACGAGCTTGCGAGCGAGTGCTTAATTAAATGAGTACCTAGAAAAGTTTTTAAACACCATGTTAAGAAAATATTTTATTTTTTGATTTTTTTATTACTATAATTGCAAAATATTATCACAATGTATTAATAGTATATTATGTATGAAGTTAGCCATTTTATACACGAATTTAATTTAGGCACGAGCGAGCTTGCGAGCGAGTGCTTAAAATAATGAGTGTATAGAAAAGTTTATAAACGAGGTGCATACTATACTTTTTCTACGACAAATACTTAGGTATTATTATCTTAAAATGATTTAAATCAAAAATTTGTATAAAGCGCCATCTATGAAGCAATAGGGGAATCTGTGTGTCACCGTCAAATGTAAATTTTTTTTTTATTTTATAAACACAGATTATAATAGTTATAAATCGAAACGTATTTTTCGAAAATTGACAGTTTTTCACAGTGAAAGTAAAGAAAATGTTTTATGAGGACTTTACAGTGGAGTCCGTGCCCGAATTTAAGTTATAGTTTACTGCCGGCGAAATTAAAAGGTCATTACAATGTTCATATAAACTTTTTAAATATTGGCGTTAAAAAACTATTTAATACTTTTTTAATGAGATAATAAAATAATATTCACATTTAGTATTATTTTACAAGAAAGGAAATTTATTTTAACGATTGTATGACATTTGACAACTGTGAACTAACTTAAAACTAACTTCAGTCCGTGACTAAAAACCTGTTGCTAACTTCAGCCCGTGACTAAAGCACCATAAAGCCACAACTTGTCAATGTGTATTTAAAAGGTCACTTAGTGTCATGGAAACATGTACGATAAAGGGCGTTTTAAAGGTGGGAGTAGAAAAAATGATTTAAGAACAGAAAACAATAAAATGCAGATTAAGTTAAAATGAAAAACCGAACAAAAAAATTCATAACCTCATAATTACGTTGTGCTTAAACGTGTTTGTCGCGTTACTGCCGTTGACAGTAGGTGGTAAGTCCAAACTAATGAATTTGAGACACGCAACTTTAATAATTTAAACTTTAATTAATACGAGCTCGAGCTCCAAACGACACGCTTTTGTTTTATTTCCGTGCAATTTTGCAGCTCTTGCCGAGAATAAATCCCTGTCAAATGGCAAGTTTACAGAATTTTTGTTTTATAGAAATGTCCCAAGCAGCATTTTTAGTGAAACAGACTAGCTTTGCGGATTTTTTAATTAATTTGAGTAAATATGTTGTTAGATTAACTTAAAACTCTCATTAGTAAGCAAGTAAAAAATCTTGACAAGTAATTTCAAAAAATGGTTTTTTACTTAAGGTGTGAGAACTGACCAAATACCTCGTCACCGTGGTTTTGTATCAAGTGTGCCACACAACCAGACCTCATCAGTGCCGGATAGCCGTGGTGTGTAAACACGCTGCCGGGTATTTCCATTGTAATGGGTGCCACACTAAAACTGCGTTTTTTCATGATAATAAAATGTTTTTTCCTATTTATCAAGATACTTCAATATAAAAAAATAGTATAAAAAATTAGGTATTTAACAAAATGTCAATAAAAACTTGTATAGAAAACCTTTTATAACGTCAACAATAGCGTAAAGGGCGCGACCTTAGAAAATTGGCAAATGCGACCAAGTTGGCTTCTTAAGTTGATACAGTAAAATTTTGGATGAAAGCATATAGTAATTATTTTTTGTGTAAAACTTGAATAGTAACCTTAAACAAGCACGTATTTTTTAAATGCACAAAAATTGCATACTTTATTTACTAAAATTTTCTCAAAATGTAACGGGTGCGACATTTGAACATTTTATCGAGTATTGAAACTCTTCCGTATTTATTCTTAATGTTAGCTTCTTAGCATCACAATGTACGAATATTTTAAGGTTATAAATTTCGTCGCAATTAAACTATTTGACTTCAGATCAGTGGCGGCTGGTGGATTTTATGTATACCAATATCTCAGTTATTAGACATGGGACCCACACATAATAGTTTATTATTATTATTATTATTAAATAAACAAGTTCGGCGCAAATAGAATTTAAATTGAAGTTAGTTTTTCCTGACGCCTCACCCGCCTCCAGGCCCCCCTATTTGAGATAATTCAAATTAAAGTGGTGCAATTTATTATCTACTATAATAATTATAGTAGATAATAAATTGCACCACTTTAATTTGAATTATCTCAAATAATAAATTATTTATCGACAAATTGACTAAATGTATATGGATAATTGTAAAATTGTAAGAATAATGCGTGTGTAATTTTGGACAATGTAAAACGTGTTGAGAAGAACTGAAGAAAGAAAATAGAAGTATGATTAAATAAATATTTAGCATAAATGGAAAATGAACTGGTAAAGAATTGATTAATTGGTTGAATTAGGAAAATTACATGAAAAACGAAGAAAATAATTGAAAAAAGTAACAGTGAAAGAAGAATTAAACTGATATTAAAATAAACAATAAATAGTGAGAATATATATATAAATGTAAATGATTCAAGGGATGAGTTAAACTCAGACTCTCTTGATTGAGACCCTTGTTCATATTAACTTTTTTAAACATAATGAGCTGGCCAAATAGCTTTTAATTAAGCTAAAGGCCATTACCCTGAACACAGTGCTCTGTGTTCAGTTTTAAGAAGAAGAAGTATTAAAGATGCATATTGTTCTATCTATATATAATTGGGGTAGAAATTGTACAGTTTAAGCCTTAAACTGCCCCAATTATATATAGATAGATCAATATCATCTTTAAGACTTAAAACAAGACTAACCTGAATAAAAAAAAGAAAATGTAGATAGAACACTATAATTCTCAGGTGACGAAATGTCAATTTTAAGGTTAATATACCATAACCCACAAATTAACCTAAAAATTGACATTTGACAGTGTGATGACAGCCCTGATAGGCCTCTTTTAAGGCTAACAGTGCCTCTGTAAGAAACACATCGTTTAAAACTATTATTAATCGGTATAAACAGAGCACAAACCCAAAGAACAAAAATTGTAGACAACAAAAATGGCCGCCGTAAAACTCTGTGCTTTGGTCTCAAAGACATGTTTTTTTACACAAATTGATCGGGTTGACTGGAAATCCTTCTTCAAGTATGGTGAAACTTCTTGGTTTTAGTGTCTGGCAAAACTACGTGAAAATATTTCCCTTTGTCTTGAATATTTTCTATTTTCAAATTGACCAATTCATTGCATCTGCAAGCACCGCTAATCCCCATTATCAAAGCCACTTTCATCAACAGGTACTCGTCGTCGGAAGCTTCGTTCAAAAACTATACTTCAGGTCGTTGTAATGTCTTGGACTTCTTTGGTTTGTGCCCTGTGATTTTCTTTTCAAAGAGCTCGTTTGTTTGCCATATTTTGAAATGTCGATTTTTTTATAAAGGTGAATAGTTGAACGAAGCATCGAGTATTTGGTCCATAGCGACGATGGGGCTAATTTTTTTTGCAAATGTAAAAAATAAGCCAATAGAACATTTTCATCGATACCTTTTATCTTCCGTGAATTCATCCAAGACTCAAACATTTTCAACTCCTTGTCGTAAGCATCTCGGGACTTTTCTGGCAAAATCTGCATCGCTGCTTCTTCCGCTTCCATAAAAATATCCTCAGGAACGTAATTTTCATCGGTTTCCTCCATTTTCTATACGTTTTTTTCTTCAAAAAAGCTTCCCTTTTCTGCGGGGAAAACTGAAAAATGTCAAAATTTATTTAAACATTTGCTAACAATGTATCATGCCCATGGCAACCTAACAAACAACCTACTTTGACCAAAATGTAAAAAAGCCACTGTCAAGTCATTTTGACATTTATAGGGTACTGAGACGCAAGTAGCTTTGATTTGATCACAAAGCTTATTAATTAGAGATATCATAAAAAAACGATTTCTTCCACTTGTTGGATAAAAAGTATTTTGATTTTTATCTATGTAGCATTTCTGGTTTTTAAATATGTATATCCTTGTGCCTTTCTAGAAACATCTTATTGTCAAATGTATTTATTGATTTAATATTTTTAACATCAACATACAAAGTTTTCAATTTTACAAATACTTTGAATCAATGTGGGAAAATATTGTATAAAAGTTTCGGGTGTTTTGGAATTTCTGTACAAAGTCTAAAAATAACTAAAACTTCGGGTAAACACAGATTTCCCCCGATTTTTGGGAGTTTAAGATAAAACATTTTAGTAGGTGTTTGAAAACATTTCAGTATAAAATAAAATTGAATATTTCAGTAGAAAAATAAAATCAAAATTTAATGCCATTTTATAATGAAAATAACACATGTTTGTGACAAAATTTTTAATTATTATTGTTTAATTAAATTAGGGATTTTTCAGTTAAAACAAAGGATTTGTTTTTTATAATAGAATTTATAATTTATAATTAAAAAACATGTTTTATTCTATTTTTGTGTGAACGTGCAAAATCAAGCCGGAGAAACGTTTTAAATAAAAAGTACACATTTTTGCTTTTAAATTAAAACTGAAAATTTATCTTTTTGGTTAAACTGAATTGATATCAAGGGAGAAGCGTTATTTAATGAATAAGTACGGGAAATTATCAATTTATTCAGTTCATTGGTTTTTAAACTTTACTTAATCTTTACCCTTGGCAAATACTAATTATCCTTAAAGTTCATTCGTTGGGGATTTTCGCTCTGTAAACCTAATAATTTTTTATGTCTTGATCAAGTTTCAAGTTTTGCAGTTATTTTTAATGTTCGTATTTTTATTTGCAGTTGTATTTTTTTAAGTTAAGCTTATACGCTAAAGAAGTATCGCTAGTAGCGCCACCACTCGGCTGTTACCATCGTAACAAAAGTAAAACTTTAAATTATCAGTAAGTGTTGTAGTAGTACTGATTATTATATTATGCCAAATTTCTTTATAATTTTATTTTTTCAGAAACACTAGTACCATGGTGTGTTATATAATTGTGTGTATGTTATTTTTGTGTTCATTTATGCAGGTATGTGTTAATTTTTTTGTTTAGGAAATTTATTAATAAATAATAAATTAGAAACAAATCTTTATTAATAATTAACAATTATTATTTTATTGCTTTTGCTACCTGTTTGCATGCATAAAAAAATATATTTAAATTTACTTCTTTATACCACGGTATACTTTCTTTGGATAATTATCGTACTGAGTTAAATTGTGCCAAAACAAAATTTGATAAATCTAAAATATATTTTAAAATAATACATAGTAATAACTATTTTCCGAACTGCAATATTGACAAAACCTATTTCGTTTAAATTTTCTATTTCGCGAGCCCTTTTGTTCTGCTATAAAGATGCTCTTTGATGTTATCCCAAGGTAATAACCTCATTTACTTCTGGAAAGGGTTGGTCTTTATGCTTTAGACTTTAATTTTATATCTCTTAAGCGCTTTAGAAAACTTCTTGTTTACACGGTTGTTACATTGTAGTCATTGTAGATGTAACACCTTTCATAAAGAAAGGGTATTTACAACTTTATTTATTAAAACGTAGTCAATAAACTATCAAAATAAAATACTGGGGGCTAAGAAGAACAAATATCATCAAATATTTATATGGAAAAGAAATTTTAGGTATTGTTTTAGATGGTAAATTTTGTTTAAAATAAAAAACATATTAAAAAAAACAGTGGTGTTCTATTTTTTTTTATTTTAGAATTTAAAAAACTTATTCAATAGAAGTTTATGGAAAACGGAAAAAGATATCAATTTGAAAGTACCAAAATTTGATTATTTTTTTATTTTTAACAGTTTTTGATATATCCAATTTTTTTTTCAAAATTTTGACACATTGATGGTCTTACTAATATGTCTGCATTACCACTAATTGAAATGTTAAAAAGTTAATTTATGTACCTGTTAACTACAGAGCACTCTTTCGAAAGTATTTGGTATTTACGTTGACTTTTTTGACATCTTAAATACCAATAACTTTCTTATTTCAAACTAAACTACCACACAATTTTCACATTATTCGAAACAAAATAATGTTTTCTATTGAAATGCTGCAGCATTCCCTTCACTAAAATAAACATTTTCAGAAATATAACAAAAAATTTAAAAAACCGCTTATTTTTTATTTATAATATTGTCTTTTTCTACTCCTATTGCATATTATTTTCATTATTTGGGTTTTTTCGTAAATAATGGTAACCAATATAACCTCCCGGACTAACATCGGAAATATTGAACTCATTATTCACGTTGTTGGACATCAGTGATTGGCTAATTTCAATATTCATATATTATATCACGAGAACTATGAATTTAATCGGTTAAACTAGGCTCAGTAGTTTTTTGTTTGGTTTTTCTTGGAAAATGTTGAATGCAAAATAATTTAATAAAATCACGAGACCGCGTAGGGACGAGTGATATACGTCTAGATTATTTCTCGAATTAAAGGAAACTATTTGACAATTCATAAAATCTGACGTATGTGTCAAAATTTATAAATATTTTTTTAAAGAAAATTCCATTAATTTAAGTTATGTAATAAGTAATACTTGATATTTCGTAAACTAGAACTAATAGTCTGCATTATCTCTCGTATAATAATATACCTACCATATCTTAAAAACTAATAAAAATAATCAAATTATAGAATTTCTAGAATTCACGTAGAATTTAAAAAAGAAATAATATTTATATGGTTTCATTTAAAAAACCAAAGCTAGTTAGTCGCTGGTGTTTTTGCTGAATTAATAATGTTGGTTTCAAAATTAAAATACAACGGAGGTTTGTTTTGCATTTGGTTGCAAAACTTATTTATATAAGTTGTAGTAAAAAGACAGCCTGTAATAGCCTTTGGCAGGACAAAATCTTTATTATTAGTGAAAACTCTAAATTGTTTTTTAAGGTAATAAGTCTTTTTATTTAAGTCAGTAACTCTTATAGCAGGTCTTTTAATCAGAATGATATCATTTTAAAATTAAATTATGCATGAAACTGTTGACAGATTGGTTCACAGGGGATAGGACAAAAACTAAGGGGTTTAAAAAATTACAATCAAAATCCGAAAAAATAACGTTTGAGGATGATTTTTTTTATCAAAAGATAATGTATTGATTTTTTTTTTGTTTATTTTTCCTCGTTCACATTTCGGTTTTGTTTGAACAACTCTATATGTATGAAAATCTCTCAATTTATATGATAAATTCGACGGTATTGTGTGTGCATCAAAAAACCCGTATAATTAGGATATTAATCATGGAATGTCAAAAGTATTGTTTGAGGTGGTATCTAGGGAACACTCTACACTGTTTATTTGCCATTTTAATGAAGTGTTGATATGACCTGATATATTGATTCTAAATCCATTAATCTTGATTAAATACAAGGTGATAAGTATAGATTCTAAAACTATTGCATTTCCTAAATTTAACTTTTGAAAATCTGTATGATAGCGATTTGAACATGTTGTTTATTAAATATCGAAGGATATATGGGTGATTCTATAATTGGGCAACTTTTGATCTCATTTTGTTTATATAGTTTTTGGAGAAAATTAAACAGTATTTTGTTATGAGAACATAGATAATATAATAAATATACTGTTTCAAACAGTTTCTGAAATATCTGTGTTTTCTAAATTTGAATGCAAGGGAAGTGACGAGTATACCAGGGTACTAATTAAATACATAATTTATTGAAAAAGATTTATTGCAATTTTGAGCTATTATACATTAAATATCTTAAAATCAAATAATACCACACATCAGTGGCGGCTGGTGGATTTTGGGTATACCGATATATCAATAATTATAATGACATTAAATAAACAAGTTCTGCGCAAGCAGAATTTAAAATGAAGTTTGCGAAAAAAAGATAACCGAAACATTGAACATGGAACTGACGACACGGTACTGATGAATGGGATACAAATTTGAGATTATAATTCGGAATTAAGTATTTTACTGATATTTTTTATTCGTGGATGCTACTTATCAACAAATCACATATAGCCTTATATAAATTACAATGAATTATAATTATATATACGTAAGAAAATAACTACTCACCACAGTACTGAAATTTTTCACTATAGTGAAATTGAAAAATTTAAGATAAATTGAATATATTTTAAAATTATGTTTTTCTACAAACGTGCTTTTAAAAAAATACATTAAAATTGGGTGAACAAGTTAAAAAAACCTGGATCTTTTGTAATATACTAAAATATTTACAAAAAATATTAAAATACCTACTCTATTGACAGATGACATCAAGTTGTCCAACTTTTGTAGAATCACCCATATATAGAAGGTGTCCCTAAACTTAGTGGCATACATTTAGGAGCAGATTAAGCAAGTCAAAATAAGACGAAAATCTAAATAAATATTTTTCCTAATTACGTATGTTTAAAAGATACAGGGTAAAAAAGTGTTACTTAAGTATCAGTTTTTTTTAATATAACTTCTACTACGGTAGACTTAGAAAGGTGATATTTTGCGAACAGTCACTTACTAGCAAAACACATATTCACACATAATTACAATTGTTCGAGTGAACACAGTGTCGTAGAAACAGGGGTTGCTTAAGCTTATTGTCCCATACAAACTTTGAGGTTAGGTTTTTATACCATTTAATGCAATTTTTCGATTAAACAGTTCGGCTACCATTAAAAAGGTGTACCTCTCAAACTTCGATAAAAGAAACCGTTTCCGAGATATTCGAGATTACAATAATTGTTATATCGCATTATTTAAAACGATTAAAAGGTATATGATAACTAATTTTATTTTTTATTTGAATAAACTAAAAAGGCATTCCATAAGCCTCGGGACTTTTTGCCCTGACCGTCACATTAAAAAAAATGTAGTTTTTTCAATTAAAAAATTTGTTAACATATACCTTTTAGTCCTTTAATGCGATATAACAATTATTGTAATCTCGAATATCTCGGAAACGGTTAATTTTATCGCAGTTTTAATAGTAGCCAAACTGAGTAATCGAAAAATTGCATCAAATGGTATAAAAACCTAACCTCAAAGTTTGTATGGGACAATAAGCATAACCAACCCCTGTTTCTACGACACTGTGTTCACTCGAACAATTGTAATTATGTGTGAATATGTGTTTTGCTAGTAAGTGACTGTTCGCAAAATATCACCTTCCCAAGTCTACCGTAGTAGAAGTTATATTAAAAAAACTAATACACTGAAAGAAATTTGTTGCTAAAAGTAAATACAAATTTATACTAAAAATTTTATACTAGTGCTTTACACATTTATACTACTGTTTATTATGAATGTATGGTAAATTTTGTAATACATTTATTGTAAAGAAGATATGTTAGATCTAAATAAAAATAAACTTACCCTTACTATAAAATGTAAACTATAAGTGAATTACAGCAAAAAAATATTGCTAGAAACACCATTTATATTGCTAGGGCAGCAATAGGCTGCTAACCAAACGAATATATTTGTTTTAGCAATGTATGTGGTAGTCTATATATGAAACATAAAATATATTTGCCCTAATTATTTTTTTATTTAACTTTAGTATATATTTCTTTCAGTGTACTTAAGTAACACTTTATCACCCTGTATCTTTTAAACATACGTAATTAGGAAAAATATTTATTTAGATTTTCGTCTTATTTTGACTTGCTTAATCTGCCCCTAAATTTATGCCACTAAGTTTAGGGACACCTTGTATATATATATATATATACTAAAAGTTTAGGAATCGCGCATAAATGTTTGCAATGTAATTGGCTGGAGTAGCAGCAAGAAAAGATAAAAGTTGGTTATCTTTAAAGTCTTTGACCTTGATTGCTACTTTCTTTACTTCAGCCAATCATGTTGCAGACATTCAGGTT